>PVKH010005118.1:0-22494 GCA_004027955.1 Chaetophractus vellerosus
GCCCATGGCAGCTTGCCTTTCTCAAGGCAGTCTGCCCGCTAGGAGAGGTCCCCGGGAACCGAACCCAGGGCCTCCCATGTGGTATACTGGCGCCCTATCCACTGGGCTATACGGCAAGCCCCCCATTTATTTCTTGATGTCTACAATGATCTCAGCTGCCAGGGATCTATAGTCAAGATTCCAAGAGGCTCCAGGGTAAAATTTTGGAACCCCACAGTCCTGCATTTCAGTCTCATCTTTGCCACTTGGTCATTGGATAACATTATACAAGTCATTTCACTACTGTGAACCTCAATTTTCTTATCTGTAAACTGAAAATAACCAGACCTATCTCATGCAGTTGTTGTGGGGATTAAATGAGATGATGTAAGTATTGTGCCAGGCACACATAGTAGGTGTTTTTTTAAAAACAATTTATTGAAGTATATCATTCCTACATGATCATACATAAACTATAAGTGTTCAGTAAACATCGTGAACTTACAAAACAAACATGCATAACATCATACAGGGCTCCCATACATCACCTCACCACAAACACACTGCATGGTTGTGAAACATTTGTTAACAAATCATGAAAGAGCATCATCAAAGTATTACTACTAACTAAAGTCCATATCTTCCTCCCCTATACACTTTTTTAAGGATTTATTTATTTATTTACTTTTATCCATTTTTTCCCCTCCCCCCCCCCCCCATTTTTGCTGTGTTTGTGCCCATTCACTGGGCAACACTGTCCATTTCCTGCCCTCTCTTCTCATCCTTCTCCTCCTGTCTTCACTGGGATTCAATCCTTGGAAACTCCAATGTGGGGGAGAGATGTCCCACCGCCTGCACCACTGTAGTTCCTGGTTTTTCGGCACATCTCGTCTTGGGTCTCCCTGTGTCACTCTCCTGTTACGTTATCATCTTGCTGCATGGCTTGTGGGGCCTGACGGCTCACCCGCTCGTGGGACCTGGCAGCTCACCCATGCATGGGGCCTGGTGGCCCATGCACCTTCTATATTTTTCTCTTTTTAAAAATTTTTACTGGGAGGTCCCAGGGATCGAACCCAGGTTCCCTCCATATGGAAGACAGGCTTCCAAACATCCAGGCCACATCCATCCCACTGTTAAATCTCTTAAGGTTGACCAAAGATACCCAAAGTTACAGTCTTTTCCCATACAAGATGGTCATATAATAAATCAGGCTTAGTTTATCACCAGCATTCCAAAAACCAGACCTAGGGAGAAAAACTAGGTCTGGGGACACATGCATGGTTTCTAATATAGTGAATGTTTAGCCTACCCTGATTATCACAAAATAAGGACAGCGAGAATATTCACAGAGTAAGTGTTTTAAAAAACATTAGTTTCTTCACTGTTCCCTCTAGGCCAGGGTTTGGGGTAAAGATATCTATTCCTGGATGTACCGCCTTTCCTCAAACTGAGAAATGTTTTAAAACCTAGAACCCTAGTTCTGCAAACTCCAGCTATCTATAGCAATCGAGGTGAATCAGAATGATCTCCAGTGAACCTTCTTATTCACACCCATCACTCTTTCTAAAGGAGCATTTGTGATTAATCTCTCTCTAGAGCTAAATCAGTCCCAAGTGCTTTGGAAGCACTTCATAAAGAAGCTCTCTGATTTATAGCAAACACCATTATTGAGCAGTGGCAGGGAGAGACCATTGGGGGATTTGTCTTGGTGGAAACTCTGTTGGAGCCATTTCCTCTATGTTCCTGGACAAGAGCTCAATTTATTTCAAAATAGATGGCTGGGGTCCTTTTTTGTTCCCTTGGTGGGGTAGGAGGGAGAGAGGAATTGGACAATTTTAAAAAATAAATAACACTCAATATTTTTAATTTGGGATGCTTTTTACAACTTATACAGACACCAGAACTTAGCAGAAAGCTAGACACATAGTAGGTCCTCAGTAAATTCCTGCAGAAGTGCAAGATCATCTCATTTAGTCCTCACGATGGCCCTGTGAAGTACACTGAAGCCTTTCTCCCCCTTCAGCACAGGAGGAAGCTGAGGTTCTCAGCTAGGCATTGGCAGAGCTAAGACTCAGATGCTGACCCAGACCTGACCTTTCCCATTCACCACACCAGCATGCCCTGTAGTCCAGGGGAGGGTCCATTGAACCCACTCCCTGAGCTCAGAGTGAAAACCTAGTTAGCCAAGGTTGCAATTTTTTTCCACCGGTGCTTTGGATCCATTTGGTTCTATTCCAGGACACATTTAGGGAACATTTGACTCTCATTCCCAATCCATTTTCCTCAATTCTGCCTAATTAGAGCCCGAATCTCCCCTCTAACACTGCTCATCGTGCCTTTGCCTACACATTCCCATGACTGAGTGCTCCCCACCTAGCAAAGCTGCCTGCTGTTGAGAGCTCTTCTTTCCTGGTTGGGCCAGCACATTCTCCTGGAATGTAATCCCTCTGGTCCTTAGATGACTACACCAGCTCCAAGCATCCTATCTTAACATTATACTTGCAAAGTAAGGATAGAAGACATGGGTTAAAAACAAAAGCTTTTTCCATAGCCTTTCTTATCATCCCTGGGAAAAATTTGAATTTTCTTATTTCTCATTGGCCAGATCTGGTCACAAACCTGCTCCTAGTCTAATCTCTAGTTTATGGAAATAGGATTCACTTAGATAACCAGGATTTATCCTCAACCAGGATTCATCCTCTGGGGCAGGGCACACTGCCATCTAAACCAGACAAAGGTTTGCTTTGGAAAGCAAGAAGAAAGAATGGCTGTGGGCTGGGCAACAACAGTGTTATAGTGGGAGTAAAATGGGATAATACTCAAAGTGCTTAGGAGAGTCCCTGACATATTTTACTCCCTAAGTGTTAAATATCACTATTATCTATTATTATTATAAGCAATACAAGTAGTCCATTTCTCTCTGACCATCTCCTCTCCCATCCCAAACTTCAATTCACCTTTAGTTATGTTCTACCTTGATGATCATGCCCCTTGACAGAAAATATAAAGTCAAAATAGGCAGAGTTGTCTTGTTGCATAAATCCACAGGGTGGTATTCACAGTGTAGCCTGGGTGAATAATGCCCTAAGGAGGCATGCAGTGTACAACTTGTGTGACCATTAGCAACAGTCCTGAATAGGAGTAACATCGTCTTTCTATTTCATCTCTCTTCACCATACGGTCTTCTCTGAGAAGTGGTCCTTTCCTGTCCTCATTATATTTGCCCCTCTCTTTTGTTGACTGTAGATGTAATCAGCCATAGAGGCAATCAAATGACTAACAATTTATCTATGAAAAAAATCTATCTATACAATACCCTCACAGTAACAATCAGGCCAGTACTTGCTTGACCAAACAATAGGAAGCCAACTTGACACATTGGAGTTGACACATGGAATTAACAGTCACGAGCCTATTTACAGATGAGTTCACACCACAGGACCCGGGTTAGGACTTGAACATGTCTTTGTGAGGAACATGATTCATTCAATCTACCACAGTAGGAGAGGAAGTAGTCCCAGGAAGTTGAAGTAATTTGACTAAGGTCTATCTGATTCTAAAGACATTTCCCCATGTTATACTTTATTTTCAGGCATAAAACCAATCAACCAGCCAAAGAGCCAACCTACCAACACCTAACACCTCCAAATGGTGTTAAATCTGGGGCCCTTGAGCTTGGAAGAACAAAGTATTACAAACTGTGAGGTCAAGTCCTTTAAGTTCTCTGGGCTCTGGTATCCTCATTCATAAATAAAACGGGACAATCATATCCACCTTACAGAATTATAGAAATCAAATCAGCTACTGCATGTCAAGTGTTTTCAGGGCTTGGCTTGTTAGAGGTCTCAATAACGAATGGCAGCTATTATAATTGCTCTTATTGCTAGTGACTTAATCTTATTGAGCCCCAAAAACCTCATCTCCAGAACAACCCAACCTGGCTGCTCTCCACTGAGTAAATTTAGAGCACTGCTGAGCATGTTTCACCAAGACTGGTTTGTCTTCCCAGGCTGTGTTTCCTTCACTTTCAGTTCTAACAGATTTCCGTGTTCTGGACGATGACACTGGGTATTACTCTGCAAGCTGTTCCGACTGGTAAATAAACTTTTCCTGCTCCTGGATGAGCTGTTGTGTGTATGTAACTGCCACTTTTTGCCTGAAGTATGATTTCCATACTCTTCCACACACTTGCATGGGTGGTGTTGGGAATTGAATCATGTCCCTCACAAAAAGCATGTTCAGGTCCCAACCCCTGGTCCTGTGAGTATGAACCCATTTGTAAATAGGCCTTGGGTGGGGAGGGGGGGGCGGTGAGTATAGCTCAGTGATTGAGTGCCTGTTTCCCATGTACAAGATTCCAAGTTCACTCCCCGGAACCTCCTAAAAAAATAAAAATAAATAAATAAATAAATAAGCCATTTGAAGATGTTATTAGATAAGGTGTACCCAAACTGAATGATGGTGGGCCTTAATCTAATATGGCTGAAGTACTTATAAGTAAAGGAAATTGGACATTGAAGGAGAAGCCACAGGGAGCAGCCAGAAGCTGGAAGCCAATGGAACCCAGAAAAGAAAGAAAAAGACAGTGCCGTGTGTATTGACATTTGATAGAAAAACCAAGGACCAAGGATCACTGGCAGGCAGCCCCAGAATGCCACAATCTTCAGAGAGAAAGAATCACTTTGCAGATGCCTCACATTTGGACTTCTCCTGTGAGTTAACAAATTCCTGTTGCTTAAGCCAAGCCATTTTATGGTATTTGTTTTAGCAGCTTGTAAACTAAATCATGTGGCTATGAGGGTCATTCCAGATCCAGACCCTATGAATCACAGATAATACATTCAAATTGCGAGACTGCTCTGAGGGCTGATTGTATGGCCCCCCAAAAAGGAAAGATTAGTTATTGTATGTGGGTATGTTTATGGCAATTCTGAGCATCACAGAGGATCAGCTTGTCACCATCAGACAGAGGAGTTACACTATGAAGGAACAATAAGCAATACATGCACAATACTACAGTTTATAAAGACCATTTATATACTGATAGTTGACTCGTTACCTCCTCAAAACAATCCCAAGAGGTATGAATAATTACAATTATTTAATGTGTAACCATGGGCAAGTTACTTTACCTCTCTGAACTTTAGTTTTATTAATCTGTAACATGGGATTTTTATAGAGATTCAATAATAATAATAAGTTTGATAGCTAACTGTCATAGTTTGAGTTTCCCCAAAAGCAGACCCTGAGACAAGCACTAGGGGGTGAGGAGTTTATTTGGGAGGTGAGCACAGGAAGCACAAGGGAGGGAGTGGAGAAAGTGAGACAGGAAAGGGTGAAAAGCCAGTATGTATGCATTAATGAGTGGGTAAAACTGTGGACAACTCATTCCCCCATCGGATCCTTTCAGAAACCATGGAATGCACCCATTATTGTCTCACAAGGACGGGGCGGCTGAAGCATTTATCCACTGACTCTGATCTCCCATTGGTTGAGTTAGCTCCCCTGCACTTCTGGGCTGCTCGAGCTTGTGGCTGAGTGAGCTCCTGTGGTGCCAGAGAAAGATCCCTTAGAAGAGAAGAAAAACCAGCTGTCTCAGGATGGGAAGACTGCTGGAAACTGTCCACCACAACCTCAGGTAAGCTCAGGTGGGTCCAGGGGATCTGTGGTGTGGCATTACCAGCCGTGCCTACACTAACTCTTAATGAGTACTTATTATATTCTGGGAAACATGCAGAGCCCATTTGGTTTTCACACCAATCCTATGAAGCAGCAACTATTATCTCCACCAGAAGAAAACTGAGCCTTGGAGAGTAAAATAACTTCCCCAGAGTCATCCAGTCTCAAATCGAGGTCTGTCTGACTGGAGAGACTGAACTGGGGCAAACCTCTAGGGAAAACCTAAAAAGGAAATTTGCCTCTTTGATAGAACTGTTGAGACTCACACTGTGAGGAATTCGCCTGAATAACTTTAAAAGGTAATTGTGACTATTCTTTATCTTGACTTGAGAAACATGACTCGAGCAGTGCTTTGGGTTGAGGATAAAAAAGATGATTCTGGTATAGATCCTGTCCTCAAGGAGCTCCCAGGCTGAATGGTGTCTTTCAGTCCACTCTGGTGGTACAGTAACAGAGCTTTTCCACAACATACTGGTGAGTATGGACTGAGCTTCTGAAAGGTATAATGACTTGTTACACAGCTGGAAAGGGAGGATTGGAACCCTGATATTTTGACCATTTTTTGACCTGAGAGCCAAGTGATTTGTTGGATGTGTGTGTGTGTGTGTGTTTTTAAGGAAGTACCGGGGATTGAACCCAGGACCCATACATGGGAAGCGGGCGCTCAACCACTGAGCTACATCCACTCCCCAATGAAAGTTGTTTTTTTTGTTTGTTTGTTTGTTTGTTTTAAGGAGGTACTGGGGATCGAACCTGAGACCTCATATGTGGGAAGCAGGTGCTCAACCACTTGAGCTACATCTGCTTCCCCAAGCGTTTTTTAAACTACTTTCCCTTAGAGAAGTGAGTTAATTATTATTAGCTTAAGTCAAGTTGGTGGCCTTAATGATTTTGTATAACTGTTAGTGTCAAACAAGTCTATGATTTCAGGTGTAGATAAGTGCTGTAAAGAAAAATGGAGAAAACAGGGTTAGTGAGTGACTTAAGGGTACAGAATATGTGGTATTTTTCTATGTTCTGCCCTGGAGTGTACATGGTAGAGCTGAGACTTACAGAACTCTTGGCACTAGGGTGAAGTGATGCAGAAATACCCCTGGGTGCATGGGTGAGGCTTTTCTTTTGCTATGTTAGTAAGTAAAGGTCACCCAAAAACTATCTCAAATATTTAAATAACTCCTATCATTTGCTTATATGCATTCATTCATACATACATGCATTGATTCATTCTTTCAATCTTGAGCTACATGTGCTCATCTATGTTCCTGAAGGAGTCTGGGTCTTTCTCATGAACATCTTTTTGTTAGCTGATTGGCTAACTGTAAGGGGAGCTGGTGTTGAGAGATGAGATAATGGAAAGTTTCGTTGATCATGGAGCAAGAGAAAAGTGCTGCGTGCTAGAACAAAGGAAGGATCCCAAATAAAGGTTTTGCATGTTGCCCTGCCAATTGCTTTCATTTTCTGTGTGTGAGAGGAAACATGTTAAGTCAGTAAATGCTTCTGAGTGGCACAGACCTAATTACATTCCTGGACTATCTCTGTGATCTTGGACAAGTTACATGTTAATTGTGAGAATAAATCATACCTCAAGAGGTTGTTGTGAGGATTGAAAGGACAGAGAGACTGGGAAATCTTGTCTTTGCTCCGTAAATATTACTTCCCATTCTTTCAGCCCATCATCTGGAGAATGGGTTGGCAATTTCAGGAAACGGCTAGCCTTATTTGTCTAGACTTAAGCATCGGGGTATAGAAATTCATGGGAATCAGGAAGTCTCTCCAGACCAGGGCCATAATTCTATCTGCATGGATAAGATAGTAACATACACACACACACACACACACTCGTAAATCAGACCAAAACAGACTATAAATAATAGCGTCCCTTTTTCTCACACTTGAGTAAAGGTAGAATACCATCAATTCTGGGTTGTGATTAGATCAAGCAAATGGCCTTGTTTTTGGAGATGTCCTATCAACTCATAATCTTATATCCCGGACTAAGACAATGTTAGAATATAAGGATCAGGTATGGCATTTTGGATGTTGTACAAGACATATATATATGTTACTATACTTAAAACCCATAATAACCCTGGGAAAGAGGCAGAGTAAATGTTATTATCCCATTTTCTCAAAGTAAAAATAAGACCAGGGATGTTGCTTTTGATTCTCTCAAGGCTGCAATAACACCAGGGCAGAATAGTTATGGGAAAAATTAAAATCAACCTGTTACTGTGCAAAAAATAATAGTTATTTTAAAATATATATTTCTATCATCAAAATCTTTAAATAAACCATCCATCATATCTAACCTACAAAAATACAATTACACTTTTATATACTGCTCAAAATTAATACATGTTAATTTTATACTCTTTTACATTCTGGGGTGGAGGGGAGCAAATCTAATTTTAGACCAGTGTTGCCAATAATGAGGTACTCGGCCCCTTGGAGTCTGTAAAGACAGTATTGGTAATATACCAGTTATGCTAAATGCTTCAAAGAGCCTAACAATTTTATATTTTTTTCTCACAGAGTAAGGCCACCCAGATTAATTAAAACCACGAATTTCATTAGACTGGAATTTTGGTACCACCAGAGATAGCATGATGATTGGAGGCCATGATTGGTCCTTGATGATATCGTAGAAAATCTAAGGCCTGGAAACAGAACCACGCTGTCACTTATGCCCCATGCCCAGCCATCCCAATTGCTAAACACTCAAAGCAGCAATAGACTCTGGTCTTAAGGAACTCTGTCCCTTCAAGACAGAGAGGAGTTTTTGGTGTAAACTTCCCTTAACACAGAGCCAGGCAATGTAAAAGGAGTCCTTGAGGATTAAATGACTGTGAGCTACTTGCCTAAGTTTACGGGTTATTGGTTTTCTGATGGAAGTTAGGGAGCAAGGTATACTAGCAGTAGAACACTGATAGAGTTTTCTTCCTATTAATGCAGTGAGAGAGCTTTCTCACCACAGATTAAAGAACTCCCCAGGCCCTAATAAAATGTTTATGAGGTGATCAACAGGAATTTTATCCTTCACCTGTATGAATATGCTAAAAATGGATATTTTTACCACCCCTCATAGAGTATTAAAATCAGTGCTTTTAAATATCGGAAAAGAGGGCATTGGATCTGCTCTTCACAAGTGAGGGCTGAAGGGAAATGAGTGCTTTTCATTCTCACTTCCTTTGAGACTTGCCAACTGAAATAGACCTCAGAGTCAGAAGATGAGGGCTTGAATCTCAGCTCTGCCATTAAAAGGAAAGCAGTGCTGGGCACACATTTGCTTAATATATTTGAGCTTTGGCTTCAAGATTAGAAATAGAGGTAATACCTCCATCTCCAAAGAATTGGTATTTCAGAAAGAGCACTGGATTACAAATCAATAAATCCTTTAGTCTAATTCCAGTTCAGTCATTTACTTGAAATGCGTACTTGGGTAATTTGCCTAATTCCTCCAAGCTTTAGTTTTCTCCTCTATGAATAAATAATAACACTTGTCCTACCAATCTCAATAGATTGGTTTTGATAATATAACTCAGATTTAAAAATACCCTCTAAATAGTAAGGCAACTATTCAAATGCAAATTTAATAGCAAATCAATGTAAAATTTAGGCTACATTATTTTTGCTCAGATTAAATATCGTTTCAAACCCAATCTTCAAGAGATTGCTTCTTTGCTTGTTCTGCCACTGACTTACTGTAGTAGACCCTGTGGTTGCAAGCTTCTCACCAAACAGCAGCCATTCTGTTTGGGTGGTGTTGACATTAGCACAGGTTTTGGGTCCTTATAGGTCCAAAACAATCAGAATAATTCCAGCCCCTGCCCTAGGTGCTATTAAGATGGTATGGTTAGAGTACTAAGAGCTTAATTTCAATTGGTGCAAGGTGAGTCACTCTTCTCACTGGGTGTGAAGTAAAAAAAAACAAGTAATCCTGGGAAATGCTAGCAGCCATCTTGGTGTCATTCAAGAAGGGGTTTAAATTAGAGCTGAGAAAATCCAAGAAAAAGAGCCACTGCTCTCATGATATCATGATCCTCTGGATTAAATTGCACCTGAAACTACTTTGGGGCTTTCCTTTTAGGTGAGACAATAAATTCTCCTTACTGATTAAGTTTTGAGTTGGTTTTTCTGTTTTTGCAAGAAAAACAATCTTAATGAAAACACCATGTAACCTCGTGCAAGTTTCATTACCCCTCTAAACTTCAGTTTCCTAATCTACAATGTGGGACTAATATAACAGCTATCATATATTAAGTTTCAGTGAGGTTCAATAATGCTTGAAAAATGCTTAGCACATTAATGTTTGTTAATGCTTGGTACAAGGTATGCATTTAATAAATGGTGGCTATTTTTATTATGTTTGGAGCTCTAGATATTGTATTAAATGCTCTAAACACATCATTTCACTTGATCATATGTAATACGATGGAGAGATTAAGTGACTTCCAGGGTCCCAGCTACCAAGAGGCAGAGATTTCACAAAGTATGACTGTTTTCCTCCTTTTTAATTTCCTCCTTTGACCAGATGATTGGTGTTAACTGTACAAAGTTAGTAAAACATTAATTGAATGCCTATAAAGTGTTTAAAAATGGTTAGATATTAGGGATGTAGCAGTAAATATACATAGTCCCCACTCTATGAATTTTAATTTTAGAGAATAGTCTTACATGTCTCTGTGTTTTGAAAGAGATTAGATTGCATTTGTGCCTTGGATTTATTAGCTCCATGCTCCTAAGAACTGTGCCAACCAGCCAACATCATCTAAGTCCTACAGATAGATGGAAAGCACTGACAGTAAGTTATGTAACTAAATGCAGAACATACATATTGCCATAGAAAACTTTAAATATATGTATACACATTACATTCTAATTGCCATTTAATTTCCCCCAGAACCCTGGGCTGAAATATAACATTTTTTTTACTTTACTGATTCCATAACTTTTAAAAACAAACCTTTTCTATACATACTTAAAAGATACTATCCCTATATTACCTCTGCTTTTTCTGACATGTCAACTTGTATATGTTTTCTGGGAGGTTGAACAACATAATTCGATGTGACAATGAGATGGAATTAAAAGTAGACTAGGGTGTCTACTTTGCTATTTTGCAAGGAAATCTAATGGTGTGTTTTACTGTTTACCTCTAGGTGACATTCTCCAAATGTCTTTACATGTTATTGAGTGCCTCTTACAAAATTCCAATTACTAGGAGTGTAAAGAATGACTATATGGAGAACAGTTCATCTGAACCCCTTCAAGTGTTGTCGAGTGCAGATCAAGAAATACACCTTACAATCAATCTATGGAAGCCCTGAAATACATAAATAGGCTCTGAACTTGTCTTCTTCAGAACAGGGTAAATATTTTTTATCTAAGGAAATTAAACAGTGTCAGGACACATCCCAAATGAGATCTCACAGGCCCTTGCAAGATCCCACCTTGTCTCTCCCCCAGTCTTTTCATGTAAATTTTGATAAAAGCATCTGAGAAGAAGGCCTGGAAAAACATCCTGCAGACAATGTAAGTGACCCCTGGTTTTATAGGTATGAGATCTTTGCCTGTATAGAAGCCATATATGAGGAAGCTAAACAATTGATAATACAGTTTGTTCCTTATCTTTTGATAGTTTAGTTTTAGAAACCAAAGAGAAAGAGTAATGGAAAATGGACAGCTTTGTAGTCAAGACAGATCTGACTTTGATCTTTCAAGGTAAGAATCTTCCTTAGTTTCCTAGGCTGATCAAAGCAAATACCATGAAATAGTTTAGCTTGAACAGTGGGAATTTATTAGCTTATGATTGGAGTCCAGGAAAATGTCCAAATCAAGGCATCATCAAGGCGATGCTTTCTTTCCAAAGTCAGGCTGCTGGCAAT
The DNA here is from genome assembly GCA_004027955.1 of Chaetophractus vellerosus. Taxonomy (NCBI): domain Eukaryota; kingdom Metazoa; phylum Chordata; class Mammalia; order Cingulata; family Chlamyphoridae; genus Chaetophractus; species Chaetophractus vellerosus. Next base: position 11,544 of record PVKH010005118.1, read on the forward strand.
CCTTGGCTCCTCTGCTGCAAGGCAAGGCACGTGGTGGCATCTGCTGGTCTCTCCCTTCTCTTACGGGTTTTGTTTCTTTCAACTTCTTGCTTCAGTGGCTTTCTCTCTTTCTTTCTGTATTCATTCTGTTTTTAAAGGACTGGAGTAATAGGATTAAGTCCCATCCTGAATGAGGTGGGTCATACCTTAAGTAGTCTCATCAAAAGATCCTACTTACAATGGGTTTACACCCACAGGAATGGAATAGATTTAAGGACATGTTTTTCTGGGTTACATACAACTTCAAATCACCACACTCCACCCTCTGGACATTCCATCATAACATCCCAAAAGCCTTAAGTCATTTCAGTAACAATGCTAAGTACTGAAATGTCTCATCAAAATCAGTTATAGGTTTAATCTGTCCTGGGGCACAATTCCCCTCTGTCTGTGGACCTGTAAAACCTAGAAAACAAGTTATCTGCATCCAATTACAAAGAAGGAGCAAACATAGGATAAACATTCCCACTCTCATAGGGAGAAATTAGAAGGGAAATAGGGGTCACGGGTCCCGAACAATTCCAAAACCCTGCAGGGCATACTCCAATTAGTTTTCTAAGTCTGAGAGTCATCTATAGGATGATGTTTTGTCCTCCCAACCTGACCTGAAGGAGCGGCAGACCAACCTCCTCCAAGTGCTTGCATAGCAACCACACCCTCCCCAAACACAGGAGTGAAGCCTCTACCCTCTGAGAAAAGTGGGGTGGCGGCCAGACTCTCCACAATCCCCAGGCAACAGGCTTCAACCTCTGAGAAGACTGGGGAGGCAGCACTCCTCCTGAACAAAAGGGTGGAAGGCCTGCCATCTCCAAGCTCCAGGGTAGACTCACCCTGTTCACACACATGGGTGGCCAGAGAAGATATGTTCAGTCCAGACCTTAGCTTCCATGGTTCTGCCCTTGAAGTGATTTTTCCTTCAGTCTGTCCCTTTTAGTACAGTGGTTCCATTCATACAGAACTCATAAAAAACTTATTGATTTTGCACTTAGTATCCAGGGATCCAAACCATCAGACAGTAGGGCTTTCTACAGATCCTCCTGGATAACTGCATTGCCAATCCTGACTTGCACTGAAACGGCTGACTGGTTCTATGTTCAGCTTAAAGCCTCACATGGAGCATTATTCTCTGGGGGCTTGCTTTCCAGAAGCTCAGAATTTTCCAAACTATCAATTTCTGGTTTCTTTGTGCCCAGGAAGTCAGTTCTCAGCTTATGTCTTTCCTCTCACATTTTACTATAAGCTGCAAGGAGAAACCAGGCTGCACTTTCCACATTTAGCTTGGAAAACTCTTCAGTTAAACATCCAAGCTCATTGCTCTCAGGTTCTCTCTTCCATTCAACATCAGAACTCAATTTTGCCAGGTTCTCTGCCAGTTTAAAACAATGATTGCCTTTCTTCTAATTTCCAGTAACACAATCAGCATTTCTGTCTAAACCCTCATCGGAAGTACCTGCAGCATCCATACTTCTACCAACAATCTCTTCAAAGATGGTTCACAGTGGGGGATGAACTGGTGAGCCAGGACACTCTATGTCGTGAATCTGTGAATCCTGTCATCCAGGGAGTTGAGTCGGGGGGTGTTGTGGGCCCAGGGGTGGTGGGGAGGGACGTGGTGGATCGAATATAGGCCGTTTGGTGGCCCGTGGAAGTGTTTTCCATTGCCTGGCGGTGGTGGATACGGGACAAGATGACAGGCATCAAAAATTACAAAAGTGTACGACCTAAAATGTGGACCTCGATATGGACCAATGACAATGTTGAGGAATTATGTTTCACTATCTGTTTGTCAATTATGTTGGGGCTGCCATCCACATACAAAAAGATTTTGGTTTGGGGAGAAATGGAGGAGGGGGTTGAGTATATAAGAATTTGGCTCTGCTGTGACCCAAAGCTTCTTTGAAAATTAAATGATAAAAGGAGGGCTGCTTGAGAGTGATAAGAGGAAGATGTCATGAAATAGACTGGACACCAGATATTGCACTGACAAGGCACAATTTGGGAATTCGGAAAAAAAAAACAACAAAAAAAGTATACATATATATATCATTATATATTTTTATTTTTATTTATTTTTTTTACATTTTTTGAATAGCCCATTTAATAAAATCTTGTTTTCCTTTTTCTATTTTTTTATTTATATTTTTAATTTTCTAAAATTATTTTGTATTATCAAGTTCACCTATATTTTAACTCTTACATTTAAATACCATTATTATTTCATTTTCCTATTCAAAAGAAATCTAGGCCTTTTCTATCAGGCACCTCACAATTCTTCCAGCCTCTATCCATTACCCAATTCCACATTTTTGGTATTGCAATAGAGCTCATGGTACCAAAACCTGTTTTAGTTTTCTGGGCTGCTCAAAGCAAATACCATGAGATGGTTCTACTTAAACAGCAGAAATGTATTCACTTAGGGTTAGAATCCAGGAAAATGTCCAAAGCAAGGCATCATCAAGGCAATGTTTTCTTCCCAAAGACTGGCTGCTGGGGATTCTTGGCTTTTCTGCTACATGGCAAGACACATGGCGGCACCTGCTGGTCTTTCCCTTCTCTTCCAAGTTTCGTTGATTTCATCTTCTTGTTTTTTTGTGGCTTTCTTTCTCTCTCTGCATTCATTCTGTTTATAAGGAACTCCAATAATGGGATTACATCCCATTCTGAACGAGGTGAGTCACACTTTAACTGAAACATCAAAAGATCCTCCTTACAGTGGGTTTACATCCAGCTTCAAACCACCATGGAGACCTTGGGTATATTGACCTCCCTAAGCCTATTTCTCACTGTAAAATGAAAATAATAAAACCTACCTTATAACGTTGTAGAATAAATGAGATAAATATAGGGCCCAGCTCATAGTAGGAACTCAATAAAACATAGTTCCCTTACCCTTTAATTCTCTCAGAAAGTATTTATTTAATATGTGTTTCAATAGAAATGTCTCTCTTAAGGAATGTAACTGAAACATCACTAGGGGGCCTTACCAGTTTGAGAGTACAAATATTACTATATAAAAACTCATTTTATTGATGTATTGCCACATTACATAATATGATTGCCATTTCTGGGCATTCCTAGGTGTAGCAGTTTGATACTGTTTATGAATTCCAAAAATAGATATTGGATTATGTTTGTAAACTGGTCTGTTCCTCTGGGCACATTATATTGTATTGGATTCAGAGGTTTCACTCTTACTTAAGTAATGAATAAGGCTTTGATTGGGCCATGTCAGTAGGATGTTCAATCCCTGCCCCCTCAGTGGGTGGGGACTCACAGAAAAAACTACACAGCAGAGCAGAGAAGTTAGTTGGAGTTTTGAATGCTGGAGCCCCAGAAGTAAATTCACAGAGAAGCAGATACATGAGGAAGGAGAGAAGGCTCCATTAGACACAGCAAAGGCCCTGGGAAGAGATGAGCCATTAGCCTGATAGTCTACAGCTGGCCTTGTGGAGCGGAACAAATGAGCCCATAGAGAAATGAGCCCCTAGGAGAGAAACGAGATGTATCCCAGCCTACAGCGGATTTTGGAAGAACCTGGGTCCACAGAACCTTAAGAGGAAGCCTGATCTGTTACAGACTTTGGCAGCCATCTTGCTCCAACACATGGCAACAGACTTTCCTGAGGAAAGTAATTTAGGCTTTATGGCCTGGTAACTGTAAGCTCCTACCCCAAATAAATACCCTTTATAAAAGCCAACAGATTTCTGGTATTTTGCTTCAGCACTCCTTTGGCTGACTAATATACTAGGGATGTGTCTGTGCTGCTTCTCCTGTCTTCTTCCTTCGGCTCCTTTGTTTATGTCTCCTGTGCAGGGAGATTGACTTGGGGCAGCATCTTGGCCCTACCTCTCCTGATGGTACCTTCAATGAGAATAGGGTGGTTGTTTCCCATGAGAACTCCAGAGATTACCAAATTGAAAAACTGTCAAGGAGCCAAAATGATGTGACTTTCTGTTAAGACTTCACTGCACCAGAACCACACTGTCTGCACGGAAATAACCCTCTCCTCACATTTGTTTCTCATTTTGTGACTTGGGCCACAAACAGCATTACTGTGCCTCCCTATGAAAATAGCTTCTTAAGCTTCTGTCTGTAGCCTTTCCCCCTCATCATCCATGGGTAAGAATCAGGGGATTCTCTATCACAAAGGACCGCTTTTCCACACAATCCCACTCCACTGCACACCAATTCCAGTTTTCTGGCTCATAATCACCCAGACTCTGAAACCTGGTTTTAAGCTCCGCTGGGACCCTCCTTACAATTAACAATTACTGCATGTTCTGATTTCCCATTCACTAGGAGTCTGCCTTCCAAATCAAAAGCAAGTAAGAGACAGGATAAAATGTATAATATAAATTTATTCTGTGACATTTTCCTCATTGAAGATATTTTAAAATAGATTAAAATACATCAATATTTCATGAAAAATAAATACTTAGTAGAAGAATTTAGGTAATACCTGTAATATACATGATTTGACCTCGAATTTTTCTTTTTTTTTTTCATTTTAAACATTTTTTAAAAGTAACATAAAAATGGTAAGGATTGCTGCACTCTTCATATATCCTGTCTCTCATAAACTTTAATTCAACTGCCAGTTCTTTTCTCAACTATATATGTTAATGGTATTTGCTCTTGTTTTTGAATGGGAAGTATATTCTTTTTCTCTTTCTTAACAGTGGTATTTAGGTCTTCTCTTTCTGATTCTTCAAGAAAATGCTTCATGCTGAGTCTGAATAGTAATCGAGGGTCTGGTCCAGAAAGAGGTGGGCAATTACAGATCTCTCTAATTTTGAGCGCCTACAAAGAAAGAATACAATACAAAAAAAAATACAGATGTGTTAAGATTGTTTCAGCAAGTCCTAATATTCCATGTAAAATAATCAACTATGAGAATATATTCAGTAATTTTAGAATAAAAGATACCTTAATTATAATGCATAATAAAGAAACCCTAGATAAATTCATGATAAGTAGTGGCATTTTCATGATTTGCTCATATGATATATTAGAAAAACAACTATATCTGTAAGAGCTGCCAAAATACCCTGTTGGGGATAAACAAGCTTTCTTAGAAATATCTCAGTAGTTTCAGTTAAACCCAAGCAGACCCTGAGAACAACCATTCAGACTGGAAAAGATCTGAAAACTATGAGAGATGTTTTCAAGAAAAAAAAAATAGAATACAGATGTCTAAACATATGGAAAGAAGATTACATATAACTGGGACAGTCTGGGGTGGAATTGATGATAACCTAAAAAGGTAACCAAATCAAAACCATGACAATTTTTAACTAGGGAAAAGAAAATGCTACAGGGAAAAGAAAAGTAATCACAGCATACTTCATCATGCAGCTATGACTACTATGCTTACAGTTTTTAAAACACTGAATATTAATCCAACCAAAATCACCTTTTAACTATATTAGGAAGGAGGAGAGTTAGATACATGTGTGTGCATGCACAGGTTGTGACAGTGACAGGAGAGGGCTGAATTCTCAATCTCTACAGTAGAAATGCTTAAAACTGAAAGGCTGGGCCATAGCAATATAAGCATTTTATTTAGATGTGGTGGGAAATACCAAAAGAATACTGTAAAGGAGTTGGAAATGGTTACTTCTGGAGAGTAGGGAAATTAAAGGTAAGGTAGGAGAACTACTGCTGTAAGTAATTAGTCTTAGAGAATTATTTGATTCCTTAAAATAGGTACACAGATAACTTTTGAAAATGAAAACTAAAATATTTTTTAAATTTAAACAAACTTCATTTCTTTACAATCATTTAAAACAATTATGGCAAAATTAACAACTTTATGGCTACTGATAGTCATTCTCATTTTTAAATTTATTTTTTATTTTTTATTTTTTAAAGATACTTAGATTACATAAATAATACATAAATAATGTATGGGATTCCCATATGCCCCACTCCCTACCCCTCCCACACTTTCCCACATTAACAACATCCTTCCTTAGTGTGGTACATTTGTTATAATTGATGAACACATATTGGAGCAATGCCACTAAGTGTGGATTATAGTTTACATTATAGTTTAAACTCTCTCCTTTCACAGTTTTTTAAGTTATGACAAGATATATAACAGCCTGTATCTGTCTTTGCAACATCATTCAGGATAATTCCAATGCCCCAAAAAGGACCCCATATTACACCTATTTTTCCCTCTCTCTCCCCTCAGAACCTCCGGTGGCCACTGCCTCCACATCAGTGACAAAAGTGCTTCCATTGCTAGAATAATAAGTCTATAGTAGAATAACAGTAAGTCTACTCTAATTCATCTTTCATTCCCCAATCCTGAGGATTCTGGAATGGTGATGCCCACTCTGCCTCTAATTAAGAGGTGGCTTAGATCCCATGGGGCAGATGGATGGGACTATCTTGCTTCCAGTTGCAGACTCTCTCTGTTCCTTGGAATGGTCATTGTCCATCATCATTTCCTTGTTAGTTGTCCTGGGTGAGTCCAATGAACTGGAGAGTAGGTGTTGCAACTCCATTGAGATTCAGGGCCCGACTGGCACATGGATAGCCCTAAGATTTAAGACTCTTGGACATAAACCTATCAACTCTAGTAGAATATTTTTTTTAAAGGAAAAGTCATGCCTAAGGGGTTTTAAAAGAAAAATATTTAGGGGAAAAAGCTAGTTTGTTTTTATTACTTCTGACCATTTTGAAATAAAACATTTCTGGAGCTTCAAATCTGAGATGTTTTCTTTTCCCTCCCTCCCATACTTTTATCTATTTTTGATACTGTAGCTAATTTGAAGAATTTCATAAGCTTCTCTAGCAAGGCTCTGCAAGACCTTTCTCCAGAATCCTAAGAGTTTAATATTTTCACAATAAGTAAAACTTAACCAACCTGATTTGCTATCTCACGGTTAATTAGTGAAATATTCTTCATTCCCATTTCACAGACTAAGAGCCAAAAGAACCTTAACATAATATCCATTAATTAAGTTATCACTTCGCATCCAATCGCCACACTGATAATTATAATTACAAATCAGGAATTTCCTCCTGCTCTACTGCACAATATAAACCACTAAGGAATTGCTTAATATAAAGTTGCATTATTGAAGGGAAGTAGAAATTTCAAGATTTTTAAAAGAAATGTAGTCCTCTCAAACTTATTTAGATTTTTCAAACATTTTTCTTGTCTTCCTAATGCTGCTGTTCTTTCTCTAGTTTCACTATCAGTAAATGAGTCAGGGCATGGAAACTGGCAGCTGAATGGCTATGTATAAAACACTCGTTTACACTTAGAGACAAGATTGTTCCAACTTTCTTTGCTGTTGTTTGTATGCACGGAAAATTTCACTGGTCTGCATTTCTATCACTATCACTATAAATTGGGTAGTTAAAATAAATATTATTTGTATTATAAATATGAATAATATTTATAGGTATTCTAGGTGCTGGGGATATACAGTAAAAAAATAAACAAAAATTCTATCCCCGTGGCATTTAGCTACTAGTGAAGGAGACAGACCGTAAACAAGATGAAAAAAAAAACCATGTAGAAATGTTAGATAGTGATATTTGTTAAAGGGAGTAAATAAAGCAGGAAAAGGAGAGTATTAATCAGCCTCGCTGATAAAATAATCACTTAGTGGGAGGGGAGGAAGACCCAAAGGACATGAGGGAAGAAGCCCTGTGGCTACCTAGGGGAAAACATACCAAGAAAAAGGAGCAACAAGTGCAAGATCTGAGATGGGAGTGTAACTGGAATGCTCTGGCACAGTGAGGAGGCTGATGTGGCTGAAGCAGAACAGGGTAGGAGGTAGGAACAGAGTATGTAGGATCTTGTAGGTCTTGGTAAACATGTTAGGTTTTACTCTCAGTGGACCTAATATTGGTGGGGTCCATGGCAAGAATGCAAATAGAAGCATAGATATCACATGTCTAAAACACCTAAAAGCTATAAATTAATAAACTACTATTAATATATGTTCTACTCTCTTACTTTGAGGACCCTGAAGGCCAATACAAAATTAGAATTCCTGAATTTCAGAATGTGGCAGGTTGCAGGGAGCCTAGCCTCAACTCCTGCCATTGGTCTGTTGTCTAACCCCTCTTCCTTCCATTTCAGGCTTATCTGGCACTGTGAGGGGCCTGGTGTACATGTACCCAAAGGAAGAGGCCCACACAGGTCCTGGAAATAGGCTCAAAAGTGTCTGGGCAAGAAATTCCACAAACCCCACCTTTTTAGATGGAAACATTCCCTTGGACCCTGTGGGGAGATGGGAAAGTGCAACCAGAGGCAGGTCAGAAAGCCAGAAAGGGGTTCTGTAAATGCATGGGTCTAGGGCAGGAGCTTGGGTCGAGATGTACTTCTGACTCTACGAAATGAGGCTGTAAGTTACCAAAGTAAAATAAAGAAGAAAAAGCATTCCTTAAAGTGAAGCTCTTTGTGGTAGGGACTTTATCTTATTTTGTCTTTGTAACTCAAAATCCTTAACCCAGTACCTTACATCTATTGAGCGGTAAATAAATGTTTGTTAAACTGAATTGAAATAACAAGAAAGTGTTTCTCAACTATACCACTGAAGTAAGTAGAAAGTCAGCTAAAGGGTGACCTACTGTCCAAACGAAGATATCTTTGAATGAAAGGAGATGCTATTGAGATTTTCACTGGGATATTAGGCATAAACTGAGACTGTCACAGCAAAATTTGGACATATGGGGAAGAGGATGTGGCTCAAGCAGTTGGGTGCCTATTTACTACATGGGAGGTCTCGGGTTTGGTTCCCAGTGCCTACTAAAGAAGATGAGCAAGATGGCAAGCTGAAGCAACGAGCTGATGCAACTAGGAGACGCAACGAGGAGACACAATGAGGAAACACAAGGACAGACACAACAAGCAGGGAGTGGAGGAGGCTCAAGTGATTGGGTGTCTCTCTCTCACATAGGAGGTCCTGGGTTCAGTTCCCAGTGCCTCCTAAAAAAAAAAAAAAAAGAAGGTGAGCAGACACAGAGAGCAGTGAGTGTAAACAATGGGGGGGGGAGATAAATAAATAAAACAATATAGACATATGGTTACTCTTGCTTTAACTCCTTTACAATCATTATGATTTTTCCTCTCCAAGTGAGAAGTTTACTTATCACAACTGCTACCTCATATGTTTAAACCCTTCACTGGTATTAGTAAAGGGGGCAAGTATGGAGTCCAGGAGTTAATAGCAGGCACAGCTCAGTTTTAAAATGAGAGATGCAAATCAGAAGACAAAGGGGAGAACAAAATACCATCCTTTATAATTGTTGAATATTCAATAAAAGCTCTTCTCTTTCTCTTAAAGTCTCTTACTCAGTCTTTATAAAATTCAATTCATATTTATAACACCACATTGAATAAGGTGTTAGATACACATCAGTGAATAAATTGTCCAGGACCCTGCCCTCATGAAATTTACTTTATATTTCCCTATTATTGGACATTTGAACTGTTTCCACAGTTTGTTCTGTTGGCTTTTGTAAATTGCCCTATGAAAATATTTTTTGTAAAAAAGGATCTTATTTTTAAATTTCCATTTGGGTTTACTTGAAATATATACCCCAAAATGGAAAAATCTCATCAAAGAGTAAGGACAGATGTATAAGTTTTGTTATGTAATACCAGGCTGCTTTCTACTAGAAAGGCTACAAATATAAAGTCACAAGCAATATAGGCATACCTGAGTTATCTGCAATCAGGATAACTTAAAATTTCATAATTTTTATCTAGATAACCACAGAATTTCTAAGCTCAGACGCCATAGAAAGCATCAGCTAAATTTTACAAGTGAGGAAATTGATAACACATGTCCCAATTTTTCACATGTCTCAATAATGTCTTTTCGAGCATTTTCTCCTCCATTATTAGATCCAGTCCAGGGATCTAATAATGTTAGTCTGTCTTTAGTCTCTCTTTTTTTTCTAATTGTGAAAACATATATGTTGTGTTTTTCATTTTCATTCTCTTCAAGATATTTCATAATTTCCTTTATAATATCTGCTTTAACTTCTTGGTTCCTTAATTTCCACATATTTTTTAGTTTTCCAGTTCATTTTTTGTTATTCATTTATTCATTTCTAGTTTTAGTCCATTTGCATCAGAGAAGATACACTGTATGCTTTCAATATTTGTAAGAGAAGAATGTGTATTCTCCTACAATAGGTAGTGTTCTACATATGTTTGTTAGGTCTAGCTGGTTTACAGTACTCAAATTTTCCAATTCCTTATTGATCTTCCGTCTATACACACCTTATTGATTGAAAGTGGTGTACTGAAGTCTCCTACTATTAATGTACAACTATTAATTCTCATCCCTTCAAATCTCTCAACATTTGCGTCATGTATTATGGGGCTTTGCTTTTATGTACATTATATATTTATGATTGTTATATGTTCTTGTTGAACTGGCCCCTTTTCAGTATACAGTGCCCTTCTTTGTTCCTTGTAACAGTTTTTGATATGTCTATTTTACTTGAGAGTAATAGAGCCATTATCACTCTTTTGGTTACTATTTGCACGGAATAGTTTCTTCCATCTTTTCACTTTCAACCTACCTGTGTTTTTAAATTTAAGGTGAGTTTCTTGTAAAAAACACATGTTGTGTCATTATTTTTATCCAGTTTACCAATCTCTCCCTTTAGACCAGAGAGTTTAACCTATTTACATTTTTAAAACAATTAATTGAAGTATATCATTCATACAGTAACATACATCAACAATAAGTGTTCAGCAAACATTGTGAACTTACAAAACAAACATGTATAACATCATACAGGGCTCCCACACATCACCCCACCACAAATACTTTGCATTGTTGTGAAACATGTTAACAAATTATGAAACAGCATCATCAAAGTATTACTACTAACTATAGTCTGTATCTTACTCCCCTATACTTTTTTTAAG
>PVKH010005119.1:0-22517 GCA_004027955.1 Chaetophractus vellerosus
GTTAGAATTTTTATATTGAACTTTTTGTTCCACTTGGAACTTATTTTCATAAATGGCTTGAGATCAGAATCTGAATGGATTTTTGTCCAAATAACCAACTGATTGCTCCAGTTCTGTTTATTGAATAATCTCTTCCTTTCCCTACAGATTTGTTATGCCTCCTTTATCATCCATGGTCTGTTACTGGGCTACTTGCCAGTCACCCAAGAGCCATCTTTAAAACAAGATAGAACAGCGATCATGAGATACAGCAGAACTGCAGATGCACACGCCTAAATGTTAGAATACTAGTGTTTGCTGGGGACACTGACCTGTCTCAAATATTCCATATAGCTCTTTGCATGGTTTTATAAGCATCACCTTGGCTGCATACATAATGCAACAAAGCTCTGCTATACCATGCTTCATTAAGAGAGGAAACAGGAAATATTTTGAAAAATATATTAAGTTGCAAGTCAAGCTTTTTAGTCCACTGCTGTACTGTGGAAATACCTGTTATAAAAAATATAATTGCCTTACTTCCCACAGAGTGGAAAGAGATATATGCAATATATTTATCTGACAAAAGGCTTTTATCCACCTAACTATATATGTTCCATACGTAAATACCACATATCTATATACATGTCCACACGTATGACCACGTTCTACACACATATATACAAATTCATACATATAAGCATGGTCTATAGAACATCCAAAAATCAATGCGGTAAAAGTAGAGTACTCACTAGAATAATGAAAAAATTTTGCATAGACACTTCAATAAAGAAGATATCCAAATGGCAAATGAGCATGTGACAATGTGCTCTACTTTGTTAGTCATTGGAGAGTTGATCAAAATAAAATGAATACCAGGTATATTTTTGGTGAGAATATTAAGAAGTTGCAACTCAGGGGCCGGCTCGATAGCCCAGTGGATAGGGCACCGGCATACCACATGGGAGGCCCCGAGTTCGGTTCCTGGGGACCTCTCCTAGTGGGCAGACCGCCTTGAGAATGGCAAGCCGCCATGGGCGGGCCAGAGCCGCAGTCGGCAGGGCAAAAAGCTGCCACGGACAGGGCAAAAGCCGCCACGGGCAGGGCAGGTCGCCCATGAATGGAGCGCAGCCAGCCACCCGTGAACTGAAAGCCGGCCGTGAATGGACGTAGAAGCCGCCCACAAACGGGGAAAGCAGCGCCTGCGCAGTGACCACTCTCGGCACGTCACCGCAGCGGGGGGGAAGGGGAGATATGTAATAAACTAAATAAATCTTTAAAAAAAAAAAAAAAAGAAATTGCAACTCATATTCAGCTGGGTAGTGTAAATTAGTACAATCACTAGGATAACTTTATGGTAATATCTACTAAAGCTGAACAAAATATACTATATCATTCACAAATTATACCCCTAGGCATACACCTACAAGAAATGCATTTTCATGACCACCAAAGATGTGCGCTAGAATTTTCATAGCTATTCATAATAGCCTAGAACTGGAAACCACCCAAATGTCCATTAGCAAGAAAATGGATAAATATATTGCAGTATATTCAGAATTCAGAGAATAGAATACTATGTGGTCTTGTTTCTAAAAAGTAGTGTGTATCAAAATCATTTGGAGAGTTTCCTAAAAAAAAAAAAAGATTGATGTGCCCCATAATTTCTGAATAAGCAGGTCCAGGAGAGAGGCAGGGAGGTTGTCCAAGAATTTGCTCGGCAATTTACATTTCTAACAAGTTCATTTGATGCTGATGTTGCTCATCTGAAGACATTCTGTTGAGACACAATAATGAGAATGAGCAATCTACAACCACCACAACAATAGGCATGAATCTCCCAAACTTGATGTTCAGCAGAAGGAGCCAGGTACGAATGTACCCACAGTACAATTTAATTGATATAAAGTTGAAAACCAGATCAAACAAATTTATGATGCTAGACCTCAGGACAATGTTTACACTTGGAAGGTAGTAGTAGAGCAAGAAGGAGACAAGATGGGTCTTTCTGGGTGTTGCCTCTGATATATTTCTTGATCTGGTGCTCATTACACAGGCATGTTCTGTTAGCTTATGTATAGGTATGTGTAGTATATATGTATATTTAAATCAAAAGCTAAAATAAATATATATATATATATACACTATTACCTAACATAAAAGTCCCAATAGCAGCATGTATCCATCGAGTTACCATGATGTTGATGCATTCTGTTCCAGAGTATGTATTTGTATCATTAAAGGTCAAATTTTTGAAGCCTCAACTTGGAATTTGTAATTATTAATGAAATTGTCCAGAAAGCTGCAGTAACACCTAAGCCTTTCTGTTCTAGGTCTGATCAAATAAACTCCATTCCAAATGTATCCACAGAATCCAGCAGACAAGGTGCAATCTCAGCTTCACCACCCACAAACTAACCCACCTAATAGCTTTCCAAGCTGCTGCATTATAAGGAAGTGCCAGGTGGCATCTTAAAAGCTAAGTATAAGAGGAAAAGATGAATTGAGGGAAGGGAGGATACAAGGAAAAAAGGGAAAAAGAAGAAACTATTCCAAGACTGAAGAAAAAGAGAGGTGCTTTCCAGCTGAGACAGGACAATAGCAAGTCCCTTCCTAAAGAATAAGTGAACATAGAACTCAATCTTAAAAGAGCAGAGAGGGGGGGGACATGTTTTATTCCCTGATGCCTTTTCCTTAGGTAGATATGCCTTACTATGGTCCCAAACTAGTCTCTGAAGATGGTAAAAAGGCTCATAGGACTTTATTACCCTTTACATTTTGCTGCTGCAGTTGTTTCCCTCTAGGGGTCATTCATCTTCAAAGCCAGGTTAACAAGACAAAAGTAGATCTTTTACAAGGTTAAAGTTGCATTCACAGGGGACAAAGGAAACCTTCCATAAAGACCCTAAATTCTCTCCATCCACTTTCCCTTGCTGCTCACTATTTTTCCCTGACCTGGGGGTTAAATGCCTCGAGCTCCAGAGAGATAGCATCATTTTACCTCATCCTCAGTCTCTTCAGTACTTCTTTTATTTATTTTTCAAAGATGGTCTTATCAGACATGGCAGCATAATAGACTAATCTATGAAAGTAAAAACTTGCCTATAGTGTTTAAAAAACCATGGGGGTGAAATTAAAAACATAAGTAGAAGATGAAAAATAAAAACACATAATAGGGGTGCCATTCTTATCTGCTCATTTTCTGGACATTTATGTGTAATCAAGTGGTAGGGCTCATCAGCATTTAATGCAGGAACATTGGCTCTTTCACTACAGAAGGATGTTCTTTTTCTCATAACTACTAAAAAGGGAAGGGGAGTAGACATAAAGCAGGGAAGAAATTTTTTATTCCAATGTTTGGAAATCCAGTAACCAGTCCCACCATCAACAGATATAAACTATAAGATATAATGGACGTTTTGTGTATACATCGCTATAAATTATTTAGCAGACATATCCATTGTATTATACTATGTGCTGGGGGAGAAGCAGTGGGTTAAAGTAAAGTAAATAAATGAAAGGCAAGATCTCTAATCTCAATGAGTTTACTGCCTAACAACTAGCAAATGAGAGAATTAAAGAACAAGAAGCTCAAGATTGAGAGAGAGAAAAATGAAAGTTATGAGACATCAAGTATATCTCTTTAAAAAGGCACTCAACACAGTTTGCTAGAGAGCTTAAAGCTGCTGAGTGAGTCAATTTTACACTGTTTAAAAATGAAATTCTGGGAAGCAGATATGGCTCAAGCAATTGGGCTTCCGCCTACCACATGGGAGATCGGGGGATCCTGAAGAAGGTGAGCTTGCAAGGCAGGCAGGCATGGCGAGCTGATGCAACAAGATGATGCAATAAAAGAGACACAAAGGGGAAAGACAATGAGAGACACAACAAACCAGGGAGCTGAGGTGGCTCAGGTGATTGAGCGCCTCTTTGCCACATGGGAGGTCCCGGGTTCTGTTCCGGGAGAGCACACAGCAAATGGACAAAGAGAGCAGACAGCAACCACAAACAATGAGGGGGCGGGGGATAAAGAAATAAAATAAATCTTTAAAAAAAATGAAATTCTCTTGTCTGTGAATTAAGTTGTAAGCCCTATTCTTTCATCTATCTTTTCTGTTTTTCAGGGTCAGTTCTTCCATACTCTTCTTCTAGTTCTTCAACTATGTTGGAAACATTTTCACAAACAAGACAAATTTCACTTTCATTTATTAGTAGTACCTTACTTCATTCCAATAAAATGCTGTGGATTTTAAAAATATGTGCATACAAAAATAAATGAAACTTGTTAAGTAAGAAAAATGGGGCAAAAGGAAATGAAGAGAAGGAAGAATAATATAGTGTCAGGGATAAAATTAGTAACTAAATTCAACGCCATCACATCTTACAGACTTGGGGAATAGTGGGCTGAGAGTTGGGTCTGTGCTTCCTAGGAACATAATAAAAAAGGAAAACACAATATGCCCTTCACAAGGTAGCCATAGACTTTTCAGACTTCAGATCTGGTCACATCAGACTTTTCCAATTGCTTAAAAAACTTCAGTGACTTCCTATCTCTATCTTCACTTCTCTGACCTCACAAATAGGTCAAGTCCCATATTCCATGCCTTTATGCCACAATGGAACTCTTCTTCATGGTGCATATGACAGTTTCACTTTTTACTTACAGGATAATATGTTTCATGCATCTCTCACCTACTAACTGCCATATTCCACCGGAGTAGGGACCATGTCTCCTATTGTTCATATGCTAGGCTTACTTGGCTAATCATTGTAACAGTGATTAGCACCTAGTGGTAGAATCAATATGAGTTTATTAAAATAAAGAGGAAGGGAGAGGTAAACATTTTTTCTTATTGAAACCTGTTTGTTTGTTTTTTTAAAGTCCCTAACAGATCTTCATAAAAGTACAATGTGTGATATGGGAAACACCATTCTCAATTACCTAATTACAATTAAACATAGGATGGGAATATTTTCTCAAAAACATTGCTCAAGGGGGCCGGCTGTAGCCCAGTGGATAGGGCGCCGGTTCACCACATGGGAGGCCCCGGGTTTGGTTCCCAGGGGCCTCTCCGAGCGGGCAGACCGCCTTGAGAGGGCAAGCCGCCATGGGTGGGGCAGAGCTGCCGTAGGCAGGGCAAAGCGGCCACCGGCAGGGCAAGTTGCCCGTGAACAGAGCAGAGCCGCCCATGAGCGGGGCAGAGCCGCCTGCGCGCAGGGCAAGCCGCCTGTGCAGTAAGCTGACTCGGCGCATCACCGCAACAGGGAGAGACAAAGCAGACACAGAAGAATGCAAAAATGAACACAGCAAGAACAAGCAGAAAGAGGGGGGATATGTAACAAAAAACATTCCTCAATACCAAACTGCCAGAATACTAGGGCAAAGTTCATGATATCAGTTTTATAATAATCAAAAATGATCCAAGAATGAAGTTAGGCAGATGAGAGTAAAGGAACACTTCATATTTTTCAGAGCATCCATCATAAATGTCTTGCAATTAAGCATAAATATAGGACACCAAAAAGAACAGAATATATACAGTCTAGATACTTTTTGATTAATTGAAGGCAGAGCCATACTAATCACTCAAGCTGAGGTAAGCATGACATTTGCTTATGAAAACTGAGGAGCCCAACCGAAACACAGCCTGAATAAGAGTTGGTGCTATAGTTATAGCCAGAGTTACTCATAGGTATTTGAAATATAGTCCTTGCATGAATGAAGCCTGCCTTACCAGATCTCAAATGATGACTTCTTTATCCACTTCTCCTTGGTGTGGACATCAATTCCTTCTCCTGACTGGACTTGGCTGTAAGAATGGTCTTGGTACATTCATTCCTCTCTAAAAACATGTCAGCTGAAATGCTTGAAAATGTGTCATCTGGAAATTAAAAGGCATAAACTTTTAGACTTCTTTTATAGTGACCCAGATCTAAAATTGTTGGCAATTAACAAGACTAAGCATAAAAATGAATGTATGGGATTAGGCATTAATCAGAACAGTTGGTGTTTGAATGAATATAAATAGTCGCCAGAAAAGCTTTCTCTCAAGTGGAAATGAGAACTGACAGGCTGGTTCAGAGGTCTAGTAAAGCAAGCAACCTAAAATCCCCAGCAATGTACGGTAGGTAAAACATTCTCTATTCTTTCAGTTTAGGTGGAAGGGGAGATGAAAGGGGAGAAATGTCACAGAGCAGGAATCATTTTACTCTTCTACTAATGCAATGAGGTGAATTATTGAGATATTAGTTTGTGATTTTTTTCCTGATTAAGAATATTCTTCCTTCTTCAGAAAAGGTTAGAATTTGGGAGATAAAGGGGTATTGCTATGTGGAGGTGGAAGGATGTTTGAATGGCAGGCCGTAGCCAGGACTATCCTGGAAGTCTGGTAACTCTGGAAAAAAAGAGAAAATAGAAGTATTTTATGCAACAGAAATTTCTCAAATATGGGAGTAGGTAGATGATTGGGTCCTGACATGACTTCTTGGCCAACATAATGTTAAGAAAGGCAGGGAGCCCACAGTCCTGAGGCATTTAACTTGGCTGACTCCTCACCTAGCAGGGGCTGCACTGACCACCAGATTTCAGCAAAGCCACTGTAAATAATGGAGAGGTCATGGGGTGGGGGTGAGGAGGCATGTATCATACATAGTCCATATCCTTTGAACTGCTTGTGTGCTAGCTGATTGAGTAGAAAACTGAAATGAAAGGTATTTACAACAATCCAGTCATTATGTTGCCATTCTTTGAATGAAATCAGACCACATGTTATGGCCTGGCTAGTTCAGGGGCATCTAAAGCACTGGGTTCCAGAGAAACCTACCTGAGTTTCCAGATTGTTTATTCTCTAGGAACTGAGACATCAGTTTGCTGATTTCTGAGGATGACCAAGATGGAATTTTCTTGAACACAGCACAAACAAGCTAGTAGGATTGCAGGTGAAGGAGCAGGAGTATGGAAGACTGAACATCAGGTGCTAAAGCTATGGTTACCAAAGTGAAGTGTTCTCATAATTGATTTTGTCACTGAGCAAATAAGTGCCACCAGTAGGGGCATACCCATTCAAACTGTCCTGGGGAATCAGGGTATCTGATGTGACCAGATCTGAAGTCTGAAAAGAGTCTATAGATACCTTGTAAAGGGCATATTGTGTTTTCCTTTTTGATTATGTTCCTAGGAAGCACAGACCCAACTCTCAGCCCACTATTCTCCAAGTCTGTAAGATGTGATGGCATTGAATTTAGTTACTAATTTTATCCCTGACACTATATTATTCTTCCTTCTCTTCACTTCCTTTTGCCCCATTTTTCTTACTTAGCAAGTTTCATTTATTTTTGTATGCACATATTTTTAAAATCCACACAACATGTGGCCAGAACAGAATGGACATTTTTCCATTCTCCAGCAACCCTATAATTCTGAGAATTTTGTACAGTCCAGTGGAGGGAGCTTGAAATCCCTGGATGAGTGACATAAGAATTCTCACAATACTGATGAGTGGGTGCTCAGAGCCAGATATTTCTTGTACTCTTGCTTAATGGATACCTGTTACACAAAGAATTCTCAGGGATCTGAGACAGTTCTTTTTTTTCTTTTTTAACTTTTTATTTCCTTTAACCAGGAAAATAAACCCCACACCTTGTGCAGAGTGACCCTGGGTGAGCACCAGACGCTTGAGAGCCCACTGCACAACCGCCCTGGCGGGTGGGCAGGTCCGGTCTGTGCGCAGCTGACCGCTGCCAGCCCTGGTGGGGGTTGTGGTGGGGACAGACGTCAGGGCTGCGCTGGGCAGAGCTGCAGAGCCCAGGCCCACGTGCGGGGGAGGGGGCAGGTCTGGGGGTGGGTCTGGGGGCAGCTGACACCCAGGAGCAGGCGCAGCTGCCTGCGGTGGGCCCAGGCCTAAGGCGGTCACCCCTCTAAGATACTTCTTGAAAATGGGAAATCACCATCCAAATGTTTTCTTAGTAGAATAATTAGAGCTAGAATTAGTCCAGTTTATTCCATCATTAGAAGGGATTTGGAAGATGCATCCAGGCCAAATGACTATAAGTTAGAGGAAACAAAGAAAAATCAAAGTGAAGTTTAGCAGTAATTAATTAATACAGTAGTTTTACAGTACTTAAATTAAAGTACTTAATTTTACAAGGTGTTTGTGTTTTTTAATTAATTATTAGACTGGGGTTTATAATTAGAATATATACAATGGGTATTTTAATAGAGTGCTACTCTCTGACTTAAAATGCTTTAATTATTTCCCATTACTTTCAGGATAATGACAAATAGCCTCCTAAGTGATCTCCTAACCTTGTCTTCTCCCCCTATCATCTTTATTAACACACAAGCCAGAGTGAGATGTTTAAATGTGAGTTAAATCATGTCACTCCTATGCTCAAAACCCACTAATAGCTTCTTATTTCACTCTAAGAGCCTTACACAATCTTACACACACACACAATCTCTCTGACGTCACCTCCTACTACTCACGTCCTGATTACTTGACCAACAGTGGTTGCCTTGTTACTTCAACACTTCAGTCATGCTCTTATCTCAGGGCCTTTGCACTTCCTTTTCCCTCTGTCTGTTCTTTCCACAGGTATCTTGGTGTGTGGCTGGCTCTCTCATTTACTTTGGATTCCTCCTCAATTTCTACCTTATCAATAAAGCCATCTCTGACTATCCTGTAAAAATAGTTACCAAACTCCAACCTTCAGGCCTCGTTGTTACACTTGTCTGCATTATTAAGCTCCATACCACTAATAATACCTGACACACTAGAAAGGTACCTGTTATTTACTGTTTGCTTTCCTCCCAAGGAGATCGCTCCCTGCTGTAGGCCCAACACCTACAACAGTTCTTACCTCACAGTAGGCCCTCCATGGGTATTTGCTAAAAGAAAACAATAAAATACAAAACAGGAATTACCATGTCATGCACACACAGACTGCTGTCTAACCATCCAATGGCACCTCACAAAGTTCTCAATTTCAGCTATTCTGGCCTCCTTTAAGTTTGTAAATCATAGCATTCTCCTTTTGACCTCAAGGTCTCTGCCCATGCTTTTCTCTATACTTGGATGCTCTTTCCTGGTTTCTACACATCCTCTAGGGCTAAGCCTAAATGCTATTTTGCCAGAGACAATCTTCTTGATCAGTCCTCCCATATTCATTTTATTTGCATTCTTTACAGAAATTAACACTATTGCAATTCCCATAAATGAAAGAATTTTGGAATTTTTGTTTTAATGCTTATCTTTCTTTGCTTAGCTTTCCTACTAAACCATAAATTCTTGTTCAGCAATGTATCTCCAGTGACCAGCAAAGTGGCTGGCATATAGGAGATATTTGATAAAAAATTGTTCAATGGATAACTGAAGGAAGTGTATTATGACAGAGAAAAAAAATTAAAAAGTAATCAACTGCTGTTTTATCTCTTAATCACTCATAATTGGTTAGAGGAGTTGGTTGTTCCTCATACCCTTTAATTGTGGGATTGACCAGGTAGCATCATCCTTGGCATGACTGGGAGCAAGGATTGTAAAACAATAAATGCACATTCCACAGGAGAAAACTCCACCTTCAACCTTACAAACAATAACAAATGCCTTCTTCACACAGTAGAGAAACGAGAATTATTTTGATTTCTAGAGAGTCTTCATCATTCTTATGGAAACTAGAAACTACTGAAGTATAAATGAAGAACACATTCACATGGGTGGAATAGCTAGGGAGATCTGCAGGATGCTAGTGTCTGACCCAAAGTTTCCTAATTGAGTGGCAATATCTCTAAGAACTCACCAAAGCCTTTGGTTGTGCAAGTATGAAAACAGGATTTTTATCAGGAAAACAGACATAATTAGATTCTTAGAGACAAACTTCTAATAACTAGAGTCACTGGAAACTGACAGGTGAACAAGAAAGACAAGTTATTAATTTATAAACAGAGAATATTACTTCCTGATGACTAAGGTGCTGATATATCCTATTCAGGGAAGCAGTTTTTCAGATATGAAATTATGTGGTAAGGTAAATTATTAAATCAAGGTTTTGCTCAGACATCACAGTATCACAACAGAGAGTGATCAAAAGTCTTGAGGGGATGGCTCATTGGGGCTTTGTGAGGCCTGGTGACCAGCAAGCCATGACCTCCTGATCCCCCTTCTGTTTCCTCTGAAGCCAACACACTACCTGGCTACTCCCTTTAGCTGATGTGTGCTGACTCTAGATGTGTCAGTTTCACTAATTAAGCAATATTCTAGTATGTTCCCATGGAACTAGAAAACATGTTGCTAAGTGTGGTTTTCATGTTATTTAATTCTCAGAGGGCAACCTTATTTCCCTTTTCTGTAAGTACTTGGGGAGGCCTCACCGCTCAATCCTCTGGGCTCAGAACCACTTGGAAATAAATTACACTTAACCCCTCCTAAGGCAATGGAAAGGTGCATAACTCACTAGATACTACAGGGATACATCTAACGTTTACTGTTTTATATTAACATTTTCCTACTCTAATGGGAAATATTGCTCTGAAGCTTCCCTATTCATTCTGAATAATGACTGGCAGAGAATCCAAGTTATAGCCAGGAGGGCAGAGGAATGGACCAGAGCCAAGAACATCTATTGCAACTCTGAAGACACATTCCTTCTACAGCTTCTTCAAGAGATTGGTCTCTTGACTACCATGAAATGGGAAATGAGGAGGTGGTGAAGCATGGGTATACATGTGTGTGCATGTGATGTAGGTGTGTGAATGTGTGTGTGTGTATTTTAAAAGCGTGATCAGCACCAATTTATGACAGGGTCTCCTTTGCCCATTGCCATGACACCACCCTGGATGAAAACACGCCCTTCCCTCAACATCATATACCTTCCTAGCTGAGCCTGACTAGTAATGCATGTTAAAGTCTCTTCCATAGGGTAGACAAGAGGCACTCACTGCTCTGATAGTAGATTTAGCATGGCAACAGTCTTCCAGTTCTGCCAGGGTTAGCTCTAGGCTATTCCTCTTTCAGATGAATGCTATCACAAATGGCCTGAGAAACACCACACAGAAACTCTGTCCCTATCGTTGCAAAGGGACAGTGGCAGACTGGGGCATTTTAAAGCCTTTATGTGGCGTTTCCTGAGTCAAACTGAATAGTTCTCAGCTGAAATTGCCAATGCATAAAAGCTCTCTTTAGAAATGTTCCCTCGATGAAAAGTTTTGGAATTCTTAGAATTATAACCCTTCAGCCATATCCCATTATATTCCATTTCTGCCTTTCAACTACAGGGAACTACAGAGAAAAAGTCATTCTAGAGAGAAGGGAGGGGAAGTTTGCTCTGGAGGGGAAGGAAATGACTTAGTGCTCTACCCTTGCAGAAAAAAAAAAAAAAGAAGAAGAAAAGAAAAGAAAAAAAGAAAAGAAAGAAAGTCTAGTTTTTAACAGAGGTTTCTATGAAATGAAAGCAACTCTCAGAGGGAGAGTTCAGAGGCTGCTGCGACTGGGAGCTTGGCTGTGATGGCAGCCTCACTAGGAAGCAGGCGTGGAAGACTCTGTTGTCTTGCTCCATAAAAGCTTAGGCCAAGCTCTGAGTTATAAGATCAGGCCGCCAGCAATTAGACAGTGTGAGGAGCTGTCACTTACTGTTCCTTTCAAAGTAACCTTTAAAATTTTTTCCAATCTTGTCCACAGGCCCTTTGCTGCCCTTTTTTCCCCTTATTTACTATTTTATTCAGTTCTTCCTTGTGTTTTCTCTTCAGAGACTTAATAGTCATTAATCCAGTAATTGTCACACTACTGCAAGGAAATTCACTACCAGTGTCATCAGATGCCAGAAGAAGGAAATGGGGGCATGAATAGGTTAAGTGAATGGTCCAAATTCACTTAAGCCAGTAACCAGAGCAGAAGGGTAAACACTTTTTGCCTATGATTCCTTGCCTGTTGTCAAATCAAGGAATGGGTGGTCACTTTCATTTAAGTATTTACTTTGTTCCTAATAAACATTTTTTTTTAAATGACTTTTTTTTTCAGATACTGGGGAATGAACCCAGGACCTCATATGTGGGAAGCCAGCACTTAACCACTGAGACACATCGGCTTCCCTGAGTTGGTTTTTTCATTTGTTTTACTGGCCATTTGCATTTTTGTGTTGTTGTTGTTGTTTTTCGGAAAGCACTGGAACTGAATCAGGATCTCCCATATGGGAGGTGGGCACTAACTTGGGTCACATTTGCTCTCAAGATGACTAACTTTTGCGGAGCAGTTGTAGCTCAAGGGTTGAGCACCTGCTTTGCACATATGAGGTCCCAAATTTAATTCCCAGTACCTCTTAATAAAAATAAAAATAAGAATAAAAATAAGAATAAAAATAAAAATAAAATGAAGATTTTACTTTGAGTGAATTTTTGTTCTCTTCCATTATACAGTTATTCTCCATTTTCTGTGTGAGTAAGGGTCTTACAGAAGCTTGAATAATGATTTCCAGAACAGGTGTTTTCCCAGCCATCACATTTGGGGCAAGGCACATTTTAGAAATTATTATAAAGTATAATTATTGCAGAAAAAAATGTGAAGATATCCCCTCAGTAGTAATTCTTCATACCCCTTTGCATTGCTAAAAATGCATACCTATGCCAAACCACTATCACACACAGACACTTGTGTACACACACACAGACACACACTTACTTCTTTCATCTTAGGCCACTGCTGTCCTGCTCTAGTTATACTAGGTTAGTAGGAATGGGGAAAGTTCTGATGTTAAGTTGAAATACAAAACTAGAGACTTTAGTCTCCAGCTGCAGGAGCTTGTATTACTTTCAATAAATATATTGCCAAAAAAAAAATCTATCTTCCAGATCATTTCTCAGCCCTTTATTTCTTCCGCTGGGAAAAATGACATAAGAATTCAAGAATTTAGAGGTGGCTAATAAGAAATAGTTCCATACTAATTGTAAATATTACTAGCCAGTGAATTTTTAAAAAAGAATAAAAAGTAACATTTTTCCCCAATGCATTGCCTTTTCTGCATTTAAGACCTATTTTTAATTTTGGCAGAAAAGACAGACAAAGGACTTTAATAGTTTGAATGTAAAGACCTTTAAAATCCCAAAAATGGTGGCATCTTAAGATCCTCATCACTTTCCAACTCTCCTGCCTTCTTGGGTCTCAAAATAGCTCCTGTAAAAGATTAAATAAAACAGGTTTAAAATAAAACTTTGTAATTAAGCCTATTTAAATAGGGGAAAATATTTAAATCATTTCATGAAAAATAATTTTATTATCATTTATTCCAAAATGAATGTGAGCCAAGCACATGAGCCTGGGCTATAATGGTGAATTAGTCCTAAATTAATCAAAGCCAGGCTGTGGAGCTGACCCTTATGTGTGAGAATTAAAGAGGAATGGAGAGAGTTAGCTGGGCTACCAGTAGGTGGAAGGAAGGAGTAGAATGGACAGAGGGGAGGTATATTCCAAAGAAGGAAACAGCAGGTCTAAAGATAAAAAGAACAGAGAAAGAAAAACACAGGGAATCAAAGAAATTCAGTGTGTCTGGAGCATTGAGTGTGAGGGAGAGAGTGCAAAAGAGATGATAGAAAGGGAGGCAGAAACCAGACCCAGATGGCATTATCAGCCATTTGTCTTCAACAAGGTAGGGGAAGAAGAGAAGGTGATCTAATCTCTTTCCATGGACTTATGAAACTATACAAGAAATCCAGAAGAAAATACCATCCATTTTTTCACTTAATGTTGAAGCAAAATGAAACATCAACTGAAGAGTCCACACATCATAGTGATTCAAAGGTGGCTGGTCTGCCTGGAATGGAGCATTAGCTATCTAGAGATGAGTCAGAAGCCACCATCCACAAATACAGACAGCAGATTCCTTGGACCAACACAATTATATTCTCTTCCCCTAGTACTTTGCCCCTAGTACTTTATTCCCCTCCAAGGCTCTAAATCTTAGCGTATTTGACCTTTTGTCATTCTCTGCTTAGCTGTGGCTTTGCAGGGTCTGTGCTCAGGAAGACTCAGCCTCTCCTGGATTCCTGGTAAACCCAGTTAAGGGTCCTTGGTTTGAGACCTGTCTCAAGTCTGAAAGCTAGGTAAAGGATTAAGACTTTTCCCCTGTGATGGTTGAGACAAGCCTTTTGTGCCCTTATTATTATTATATTTTTGGTTATATAAATCAATTATCCCTGTCTGTTATTTATCTATCTTGGAACCATGAATGCCGTGCTCTATTATCATTGCCACAAATTCCCAGGTCAGGGCCTTATACCATTGAACAAGGTCCCATGCTTGGAAGGCCTGAGTAATTGGCTTAATCCTCTGCTGTCCCCATCCTACATTTTAATAATTTTTAATAAGGGGCCTCATATTTTCATTTTTCAGTGGGTCTCACAAATTATGTAATTGTTCCTGCCCCAGGTTTCAGGGCCTTCAGGATCCTATTACAACCTTGTTTCCTTTTAACTTACATCTACTGTGCCTCTGATGGTTACGTCCTTTGTTACCTGGTCTCTGCTATTCCAGAATCCTATAGTCCCCACTGACTCTAGGGACCCCAGTTACACAGCAGCATCTCTTATAATGCACTTGGGAGCCTATAGAAGACAGTCACCACTGAGCTTCTCAGTGATGCAGGTGCCCCTCCTTCCTCGTATATTTCCTATTGTTTTAGTGAAGGGAGTATATTCCAAGCCCTCATGGGGAACATAATTAGCTGGTAGATTCTTGGGTTAATACAGTAAATTCATTCTTGCAGCATTTCTTTGAGAGATGCCTCCTCAATACTCTTCCAAGGAAGCTCAGGCATATCTACCTCTTTTACTGTAGGCCATTATTTTTAATGAAGCTTCAAGGAGCCACCCAAGCAGCATATTAGGACTGGCTCCAGGTATCCTTGCTGGGATAGTAAATCCTTATCTTTATCTTGAGTTATCAGTCTAAAGGCAATGAGGGAAACAGGGGGCAGCAAGTACCATGTGGTGAGGCAATCACCTCACCTGGGGCCTCTGAATGACCTCCAGATGAGGGGAAGTCACTCTCCTCCAGCAAGGGGGCACTTCTGTTGATCAATGGATTCATAAAATTCTGTGGGCTTGAGATCTTCCTGTGCATTGATCCAGATGTCCGCATCGAAGTTCTTAGTGTCCCTGGCAGCACTCTGCCTTAGAATAGGAAGCTTGCTGAAGCTGTGAATTCATCTTTGTTTTTTTTTTTTTTTTTTGTAATTCTACTACTTTCACAATCAAATCTTGATCATAATTTTCAGAACACTCTTCCCTCCAGCTACAAGATTGTGGGTCTCTTTAAATGAAGCCATATATTTTTGGCTCTCACACCTTCCCTTAGGCTGAACCTGTTTTACTTGGATCTGTCCTTTTCATCTGTCAGAGCTTTGACGACAAAAACCAACCATTTACAGCGTTCGTAATTATTATTTCTGCCATTTCTCTCAAATGCATAAACCAGTACTTTCCCTTCTATCTGTATCTCACTTCACCACAAGTGAGAGTATTTTTTTTTAAAGATTTATTTTTTATTTTCTGCTTTTTTTTTGTCTCTCCCCCCACCGCCACCACTGCGGGGACGCGCCGAGTCAGCTTCACCGGTGAGTAGGCAGCTTGCCCTGCTTGTGGGCGGCTCTACTCTGCTCGCAGGCCGTTCCGCTCTGCCCGTGGTGGCTTTGCCCTGCCCATGGGGGCTTTTGCCCTGCCCATGGCGGCTCTGCCCTGCCCACGGCGGCTTTTGCCTTCTCAAGTGGTCCGCCCGCCTGGAGAGGCCCCGGGGACCGAACCCAGGGCCTCGCATGTGGTAAACCAGTGCCCTATCCACTGGGCTATACAGCCGACCCCACAAGTTAAAGTCTTAATAATGTTGTTGCTATATTATATGCCAGGGGTTTTCACCACACACTCACCAATGGCAAAGGCACCCTTGCTCCATATGGCCATCAAAAGATCCGATTCCAGAATTATATTCTAAGAATCTGCTTCCTAGGTCTATTTTCAGTACTAACTGTCTTCATTTATTCATTCAGAAGTAGAGCCTGAGACTAGGGTTCAAGTTCAAGTGGTTTATTTAAGAGAATGATGCCAAGAAGCACTGAGGAAGTAATATAGAGAAGGGAGAAAAGCTAACAAAAGGTGTTTTTTCAAGTCAGTTAATGCTGTGGCAAGTTTCATCCCATTGCACAACTCCAGGAGACAATGTGGGACGCATGCCTCAGTTATCCCACCTGAGGGTTGAGTAAGTGGGGGTATTCATCCAGTCCCTCAATACCTATCAGTCATTTGTTGAGTGCCCCTCCCAGGTGCTTTTTAGTAATCCCCGTTACTTCTCCCCCATACACACAGACAAAGGAGGTTCCAATGGCAACAGAAAGCCTTCAGGCAGAAAGGAACAGATTTTTGCAGTTGGAAGTGAGGGCAATGTGCACCGAAATGGCAAATGATGAGGAGATATGGGCAGGACACCCAGAATATCTGCCTAAGTTTTTTTTTAACTACAAAATAATGTCTCAAGGCTTTATATTCATTCAGTCTTTCAAACCTGTTCCCTCACTGCTCTTAAACTGGCTCCACAGCTTTCTCTTCTTGCCTGATGAGTATCCACTTCTGGTCTTTTATCCATATTGTTCCAGGCACTTTTTCCCCCTC
The DNA here is from genome assembly GCA_004027955.1 of Chaetophractus vellerosus. Taxonomy (NCBI): domain Eukaryota; kingdom Metazoa; phylum Chordata; class Mammalia; order Cingulata; family Chlamyphoridae; genus Chaetophractus; species Chaetophractus vellerosus. Next base: position 16,625 of record PVKH010005119.1, read on the forward strand.
TCTGCTCATCTCTTATGTCTCCTCTATTATTCAGGTGCAGATCATAATCTAATATTTCTATTAAGCCCTGTCTAATTCTCCAGCAGTCATAGAAAGCTACCACTAGGACAAGGGCCTTATTACATGCAAGTGGGTGTAACTATGGGGTAACTTAAAAGGATGGGAAAATTTCAGAGTGGAGAAGTGTTAAAGGAGTCGCATTTGAAATATGACTTAAAATCTAGGTAGATGTTTACAAAGTAGGAAAGTTTGAAAAATGGTATGAAAGTGTGAAAGGAAACAGAACAACTAAGACCACTACCACTGAATGTGCCTGAGTATGATAAGATGCCAGTGAGTCCAGATTATACATTAAGAAGGTAAAGATGATGGAAGTGATGGTAAAGATTGATGGGTACTAGATTTTTAAGAACCTTGGAGTCTGTAATACAGAATTTTAACTTTATTGTATAGGAAGAAATGCTTTAATTAGATGAATGACTTAACCATATCTATATTTTTGAAAGTTTGGTGATGGATAAGAAAAGTTGATATAAAGGCCAATTGATAGGCTATTGTTATAATAGTTCTTGAAAAAAAGCAGGGGTAACTAAGGGTTAAAGAGCGGGCGATTGATATTAGAGATGTTTTGGGAAACAATGTTTTTTTGCGGGGGGGGGGGAATGTGTAAATACCATTTGGGCAGGTATCTGTCTAATTTCGTACATTGCCATATCTATAAGAGTTACAGGTGCATAGTAGTTGAATGAATGGAAGAATCAATTAATGAAATGATCATTCTTTCTTCCAAACTCTCATAGTAGCCATTATGCCACCTATGGATACTGGATTTGAATTATATTAATTTTCTTAACATCCTACATCTCCTGTTGCAGTGATTGCCAATATTTTTTACATATTAGTACCCAGAAAATCTTATTTGTGCAATATATTGCTTCAACCTGAGGGAATAAGGGGGAACTCTTATGAGGCTTGATGGAAACATCCTTATAAATTTTATTTATTTTATTTTATTTTATTTTATTTATTTATTTATTTTTGTTACATATCCCCCCCTTTCTGCTTGCTCTTGCTGTGTTCATTTTTGTGTTCTTATGTGTCTGCTCTGTCTCCCCCCGACAGAAGCGTTGAGTCAGTTCACTGCGCAGGCGGCTCTGCTCCATTCCCGGGTGGCTTTTGCTTCCATTCCCGGGAGGCTTGCCCTGTCCATGGTGGCTTTTGCCCTGCCCATGGCAGCTTTGCCCTGCCCACGGCGGCTTGCCCTCCTGGAGAGGTCCCCGGGAACAGAACCCAGGGCCTCCCATGGGGTGAACCGGCGCCCTATCCACTGGGCTACAGCTGGCCTCCATTATTTATTTTATATAATTATGAATACACAGATTACCGGGGAAAATAGCAAATATTGAATTTATATAAATAAAATAAATTATATTTTCAAAAAATTTAAACTTAACATTGTTGCTATCTTAACCCATGCCTATCTCTCAGGTCTCAAAACACAGAATGGGACCCAGTAAATCTGTAACTATTCTCAGAGACAAAAAGCTTGATATCCATGACTTTTCTGCTGAGGATAGAGTCATGATGACCTTGCTAAACTGGTTAATTATCCAGTGAAATCAAGGGCAAGTTTGGCATATTTGAGACAACACAGACCTGAGAAATTGCACATACCTTCTTTTTCTTTACGTTAAAAACCCTAGCTCCCATTCTTACTTTGAACTAGTTTTGGGAAAATTCCCACAGTTCCTTGGTTGTGCACTCACAATAAATCATCTTCTCACTGAAAAAAAAAACAAAAAAAAAAACGCGGAATGGGAAGCTCGGTCCTACTGAGGGCAAGAACAGGAATTGACCATGCTTGGTATTCCCAGTGGCACATAATATATGCAATTGTAATGCAGTGGACAAAGCAAAGGGTCAGAAGTGGAAGGACTAGACTAAACTTTTAAAATGATTACTTTTTACCAGCTATTCTATTTTAGTTCAAATACTTAGCCTTTCTGAGTCTAGATTTCTCCTTTAAAAATAGAGATTAATACCTTCTTATAGGATTAATAAGAAGACGTATGCATAAAGTTCTTTGTGGACTGTAAAGTTTTATAGTGTAAGACTTTCAATATCTATTTATTAAATGAGTGTATAAATGTATTTTCTAGTTGGACAGTTCAACTTAATATTACTGTGACCATCAAGAGACTGAATTGAAGGGCAGAGAAATGCTCTAGTAACTGAAATTATTTTCTGGGATTTTATTGTATTTTGTTTTAACTCACCAAAGTTATTATAAACTTTTTTTTTATTTGCAAAAAGAATACAACATTTTAAATGTATATAAAGAAATACATATAAACATATTCATATGCAATTTCATTTGTTCAACAAATATCTGTTGAGTGTGTGCTATCTACTTGGCACTAATCTAGGCTCAGGAGATAGTGGTAAATAAGACACATGAGATTTTTGTCTCATGTAGACATGTGTATTTGCTTGTGCTTGTTTGACTATAGAGCTCTAAAACATTCCATTACACCTTATTTACTTTTACTTAGAACCCAACATTCCAATGAAATGACAAGGATATGTTATTTGTTCATATTAAATGTACTATTTTAAAAAAGAAAAAAATAGAATCTAAAACAGGGGAACATTATACATAAAATTGTGTTCTATCAGCAAGTGATTTGGGGAAAAAATGAGAAAGACAAAGGAGGCCAAGCAAGCTGAGCAATGAATGAGATGATATTAAAATTTCTGGCAGAGAACATAGGTCACAGTAAACAAAGAAAGGGGAAATTCATTTTGGTACATAAAAACATGGCATCTCCACTCATAAGAACTACTCCTGGCATTTGCTCTATTACTAAGATATTACCTTCTATTAAAATAAAAATTAATTCTCAAGCTAGAAGAAGCATATGGAATTAATTATGATGATATGTGAACAAAAAAGAGGAGGGGTTTCTATGGCATTGCAAATGTATTACAAGTGAATAGAATGGAAGAAGCATCTCTATTTGAGGTTTGTAAAAGACTTTCCAGGAGGAATTATTCATGTTTTAGGAGTGAAGTAAAGTTGGTTATGCATATAAAATATGTTTTCTCAGGTAATTTCATGCAAATTGTAAAAATAACTGTGATTTTTTTTTTGGTACCTTCCCACAATTCTTTGGACTTTTCCAACTGGACACCCTCCCTACAAGGATTTGAAACAGGGTGTGGAAATTTTTCTGATGGAATGATCCCAGAGGATCATGCTTCACAATGAAGTGAAAATGAACCCTCTAAATGGCTTTCAATCAAACATAGAAAAATGAAGCAAAAACGTGTGACACAAAGTATTACAGATAACATTCTGAGAGATTTCTGAAAGGAACTCTAAACTCAAATCATCAGGGGGCAATGCTTAACTGCTGATTTCAAGAGAGAATTTGACTCCTTTATCCATATTCACATATTCACCAGCTGCCCGGACACTTTTCCCCCTGTTTATTTGTTTGCCAGGAAAGACAGCTCAACTAATCATAAACAATGGGGGGAAATGGCAGTTTAAAAGCAATAAAGTAGAAAAAAAAACATGAAAAGAGGAATTGAAATCAAAAGATGAATGCTTATAATATACTGCGGGGCAGGGGGTAATCCAGGCAGACTCCATCAGACACAGGGCAATGAGAGTGACTTTATTAAAGTCTTCAAAAAGTCTTTTGGGTCTTGGATACAAAGAAGTCACCAGAGGCCTAAATGTGGTATACGTCATGACTATAGAATTGAGCCTCACACCAGTAGGCTGTAGTTTATTAAAAGCACAGGCACTGGCCCAATTTTCAGCTATTTTGCTGAAGAGTATATAAAACTCTTATATGACACAACACAGGAAAATGGAATAATAATGTACAAATCATACCATGTTCACAAAAATCTCTAATTCCAGATGATGTTAGTTCTACAAGTAGTTTCTAAAGGTGAATTTAATTTTCCTAATTTAATAAAGCATACAAAATGTTAATAGCATATAGGAATGTTCAAGCCTACCATATTGCAGACTTCCAAGTATGAGCAAATATTACTCAAGGATTCAGGACGGTTTCCAAACCTTAGAACAAACACCCCATGAGATCTTTAATGTCATTACAAAGCAAAGGAGTGTAAGTTTATAAGTTCTCATCTGAAACACCCTAACACAGTAAAGTGCGTGCTGGTTGATTTATCCCGTCTGGAAGAATGAAAGGTTGCATTGGACCTGGTGAGATTTTAACCTGTGAGCCTAGAGAATCTTCCAGAGCTTCAAACCTGAAGTTTGAAGTGTAACCTACTGGTTGAAAGGGACCTATATATTAGTACGGGAGAGTCTGACATAGTGGGTGGGTACATCAGACATCAGAAAGAGCAATTTAGTCAGCAAGAGACCTATATTCCCTGTTCTAATCCTAAAAAGGATGATCTTGCTAAGAGCTACCACAAGGAGAATTTCATTAGGCACCGTGAAAACAAATCATATTGTTGGAATTTACTTTTATGAAGATTCAGCCTCAAATTAGAAAAGAGTGTCAATTATGACTGAGAATATTTTCTTAGTGAAGTATGTGTAGTGTATAGTATGTTCATATTTGCATGGTATTATTGTGGATATTCATCATTCTTGAGTTCCACCTACAAATATCTTATCTTTATTTAATTAGTATACCTCAATAGAATTGGTTTTTATTAAGGAAGCTTTTATAAATGACATTCTCACCCAACACCACTCCCTACAAACAGCCTCATGGTAAGGACAATATCTCAGCCATTACAATAGCGTTTCCTCCTTTCTTCCTTTACTAGATCCTATTTTTTTTTTTAGCCAACCTTCCCTGAATACAGTATTTTTCACATTTTAGGCTAGTATGTTATTTTATTTTGTGATAAGAATAGAGAAAGGGTGGGAAAGAGAAAAGGAGAAAGGAAGAGAGTAAAAATCAAGAGAGAAATGAGAATAGAAGTTTTCAGAGGATAAATGATAAGATCAATCCGTTTAGGCTGTGTGATACATCTCAGTACATCCAAGTTTTTTTTCTAATCAGAAACATTATCAATTTTTGTGACTATTTCCTGGTTAAATTCTTTTTTTTTTTTTCAGCCACTATTACCAAAATTTTCCCAAATGAATAGATTTGTTTTGGAGTCATTTCAATCTAGTTTTAAAAATAGCCAAAGCTTTAAAAAAAAATCTAAATATTTCTTTCCTTAAAAAAAAAATTCACCTTACATTGTCTTTGTTATTTGTTTTCTACCCTTATCTGTTTTTCCCCTTTTACTTTATACCATCCTACCCAGCCACATAAGAAAATGGGCTTACCTTTAAAAGAATGTTTCTTTTGTTGCTATTAATACCAGAAAAAGAAAGTTTTACTGAAATTTTATATGGCATTCCTCTGTAGAAAGTCCTCCCATTTCCCCACTGTTTTCTATAAACAAGAATTAAGAAGAAAGCAGTCACACATCTATAGTTAATACATTGATAAAATTTATTGAAAGAAAAGTTTGATAGAAGTTACGATTTTGCATCTTGGCTGATTTAAGTGCTTCGTGACAAATTTTAACCACCTAAAATTTATAATAGAAAAAAATTTTTCTTCCCTTGACTATGATTACATATTATTATTGTGCTTAGGATTGTCACATTAAATAGAGCATGACCAGTTAAATTGGAATTTCAGATAAATGACATAACTTTTTAATATAAATATGTCTCAAATATTGCATGGAACATACCCATATGAATAATTAATTTTTGTTGTCTGAAATCCCAATTTAACTGGGCATCCTGTATTTTCATTTGCTAAATCTGACCACCCGAACTGTGCTCAAAGATGAAATTAGAAAGGCTTGGATGACCTATAATGAGCAGCACTTT
>PVKH010005120.1:0-22493 GCA_004027955.1 Chaetophractus vellerosus
GGGGGGGGGATAAATAAATAAATAAAGCTTTAAATAAATAAATAAATGTTAGTGGAATCACCATCATCTGATCATCACGACCACTACCACCATTTCCTAAACCCGGATTCCCCCAATACTGTCATCACCTACCCTAGCAACTGGGTAGTGAGGAACAAAATCCCATAGGGCAAACAGCTCTATTCATATTACTACCAGACTTTTGGGAAGCAAGAAACTTTAAAATCTAATTAGAGAAAACTAGTAAGATGGTGGCAGAGTAAGGCGCTCCTAGAGTCAGCTCATGCTACAGGGCAGTTAAATCACTCAGAGCTATCTGAAGCACCTGTTTGGGGGTTCCAGGAGGCCAGAAGAGCATCCTGCCACATCCTTGAAACAATGGAAGGAGGAGACTGCCCATCTGCAGAGAAGATTCCTGAGTAGAGCACTCCACACTCCAGAGGCCGGTTCCCATCCTCCACTGGCAGCACAGGCCTCCTCAGAAGCTATTCTGCAGTTGGAATTGGAAGCTCCACTTCCCCAAAATCGGGGCGAAAGAGACAGTTGGGCACCAACTTCAACTACTGATTAATAAATTCGGTGGGCTAAAGTATAATCCTAAGAATAGCTAAAGTTTGAACCTGTCCAAGTCAGAAAGAAGCCGGCAGCCACTATTTTAACTCCACTCCTGGCATGAGGGGAAGCAGGGTGGACTGAAAATCACAGTGCTGGTAGGGACCTGCTTCTTTCCATCCAAATCGGATTGCAGCTCTAGCCTAAGCCCCAGCCCTACCTCCAGCAGGGAGGAAGCTGGGGGGACGTGCGCCAGCCACTCTGGGAAAATATAGATAATGATGCAGAGTCCAGTGATCATCCTACTCTGGTGGCATAAGTCACCCCAGGGGCTATTCTGTGGCTGGAATTGGAAGCTCCAGTTCCCAAAGACAAGAGAGGGAGACGGTTGGCCACCGACTTCAGCTACTGATTAGTCAATTCGGCTGGCTAAAGTAATAACACTAAGATCAGCTAAAGTATGAACCTGTCCAAGTTGGAAAGAGGCCAGTAGCCACCATTTTGACTCCACCCCCGGCATGAGGGGAAGCCGGGCTGATTGAAAATCACAGTGATGGTAGGGACCAGCTTCTTTCACCCAGATCGGTAGGCAGCCCTAGCCTAGGCTTCTGCCCCACCTTAGCAGAGAGGAAGCTGGTGGGCCCTGCACCAGCCTCTCCAGGTAACTGCAGGTACATTCAGCTGGCACAGACTGAATAATCGGAAGTCTACCAGGGCAACTTTGGTCATTTTGGACCTGCACAGCATAGATTGCTGCCCACATCTGCAGCCCCAACCCCACGCCAGGCAAGGGAGAAAGGGGAATGAAAATTCATCAGTCTCTCTGGGCATCTACAGTCTAGGCCCACACAACTTGGATTATTCCACACAGCTGGGGCTCTGTCCCTACCCCTGGCAAAGGAGAAAATTGAAGAACCTTCATAGGTCCCTGGTGCAATGAGGGCAGCTTGAGCCTCCACAGGTTGTAGCACCAACTACATCCTTAGCTCCTACTACACAACCAGCAAAAGAAAAAGGGCAAGAAAGCCCTAAATTAAAGAGAGAAACTGCACCCAGAATAAATACATCTAGTAAGCCAGATGCCAAGATACCAACAAAAAATTACAATCCACACCAAGAAACAGGTAGATATGGCCCAGTTAAAGGAACAAGATAAGCCTCCAGATGACATAAAAGAGTTGAGACAACTAATCATAGATGTTCAAACAAATCCCCTTAATAAAGTCAATGAAATGGCTAAAGAGATTAAGGGTACTAAGAAGACACTGGATGAGCACAAAGAAGAATTTGAAAACATACATAGAAAAATAGCAGATCTTACGGGAATGAAAAGTACAATAAGTGAAACTAAAAATACTTTGGAATCAGGGAAGCAGATGTGGCTCAAGTGGTTGGGCTCCTGTCTACCATATGAGAGGCCCTGGTTTCGGTTCCTGGGGCCTCCTAGTGTGGGTGAGGTGGCCCATGCCCATGGAGAGCTGATGGCCTATGCCCGCGCCTGCACATGCGGAGAGCTGATTGCCTGCACCCGTGGAGAGCTGGCACAGCAAGATGATGCAACAAAGGGAGACAAGCAGATGCAGAGGAAACATGCAGCGAATGGACACAGAGAGCAGACAGAAAGCACAAGTGGTAGTGGTGGGTGGGAAGGAGGGCAATAAATAAATAAAGAAATAAATAATTTTTTTAAAAGTTAAAAAAATACATTGGAATCATATAATAGCAGATTTGAGGAGGTAGAAGAAAGGATTGAAAGCGAACATACAAAAGAACAGATGAAGAAAAGAGTGGGAAAAATTGAACAAGTTCTCAGGGAACTAAATGACAGGAAAAGACATGCAAACATACATGCCCATGGATGATCCAGAAGGAGAAGAGAAGGGAAAAGGGGCAGAAGGAATATTTGAAGAAATCATGGTAGAAAATTTCCCAACCCTACTGAAGGACATAGATATCCATGTCCAAGAAGCCCAACGTACTTCCATCCGAATAAATCTGAATAGACCAACTCCGAGACACATACTAATCAGAATGTCAAATGCAAAAGACAAAGAGAAAATTCTGAGAGCAGCAAGAGAAAAATAATGCATAACATATAAGGGATGCCCAATAAGATTAAATGCCGATTTCTCATCAGAAACCATGGAGGCAAGAAGACAGTGGTATGATATATTTAAGATACTGCAAGAGAAAAAGTTCCAGCCAAGAATCTTATACTTGGCAAGATTGTCTTTCAAAAATGAGGGCAAGTTTAGAATATTCACAGCTAAACAGAAACTGAGAGAGTTTGTAACTAAGAGACTAGCTTTACAGGAAATACAAAAGGGTGTGCTACTGTCTAAAAAGATAAGACAGGAGAGAGAGACTTGGAAGACAGGCTAGAAATGAAGATTTTTTCAGTAAAAGTAACTAAAAGTGTCAAAGGAGCAGCGAAAATAAAATATAACAGATAAAACCCAAATATTTTGGAATAAACTTAAACAACAATGTAAAGCACTTGTATTCAGAAAACTATAACTCGTTGTTAAAAGAAATCAGGAAAGACCTAAATAATTGGAAGAACATTCCATGCTCACAGATTGGAAGACTTAATATCATTAAGATGTCATTTCTACTCAAATTGATTTACAGATTCAATGTGATCCAATAAAAATTCCACCAGCATTTTTTAAATAAGTAGAAAACATGATTATAAAATTTATTTGGAAGAGTAAGGGGTCCTGAATAGCCAATTAACTTAAAATGGAAAAGCAAAGTTGGAGGACTCTCACTTCCAGACTTTAAATCATATTACCTAACTACAGTGGTAAAAACAGCATGGTACTGCCATAAAAAGACACATAGACCAATGGAACCAAACTAATGGTTCAGGAACATCTAGGGTCAAGTGATTTCTGACAAGCTTGTTAAACCCACCCAGCTTGGACTGAACAGTCCATTCAACAAATGGTGCTGGGAGAACTGTATGTCCATAGCCAAAAGAAGGTAAAAGGTCCCCTATCTCACACCTTATACAAAAATTAACTCAAAATGGGTCAAAAACCTAAATATAAAAGAACTATAAAGCTTCTATAATAAAATGTAGGAAAATATCTTCAAGACCTGGTGGTAGATACTTAAAGGAGATAAGAGGAGGACTGAGATGGACTACTGATGTTTAATGTATGTAGAAATTTTAATTAACTTTCCTATAAAAGTGTGGAAATGCATAGAGTTGATGGTAACACATTATAGTGAGTAGCAGCTGGTTTATAAATGGGAATGTGGCTGAAAAGGGTAGTCTAGGGATGTAAATGCCAATTGAAAGAAAGCTAGAGAATGATCTAGGGACTGACTAACATAGAAACTCAGAGGAGAATGAGAATTGTGGTTGATGGTACAGATGCAAGAGTGTCCTTTGTGAGCTAGAGCCGATGTACATCACTATTGCAGGGTGGTGTGAACGTGGAGAAGCATGGGAAAAATACAAATGGAGTGACCTATGGACTGTGGTTAACAGTAATAATGTAATATTCATGCATCTATGCCAAAGAGGTACTGTGCTGATAATGGGGAAGTATAGAAAAAGTGTGCCAAATGTATGCTATGGACCTGGTAATAGTCTGATGACATTATCTCATAATCTGTAACAAATGTTCTACCACGGTATGGTGTGTTGATAGGGGGGTGTTGTATGGGAATTCTGCACATGTGCATGATTGTTTTGTAAGTTTACAACTTCTGTCATAAAAATATATTTAAAAAATAATAATAGGCTGGGTTGGGGGAAAATACACCAAATGTAATATAAGGACTATAGTTAGCAGTAAGATTTTGACAATATTCTTTCATAATTTGTAACAAATGTCTAACAACAATGCAATGTGTTGGTGGTGGGTTGATGTATGGTACCCCTGTATGATGTTATGCATGTTTGCTTTGTAAGTACACATCTTTTAATATACACTGATTGTTTATGTATGTTCATGTATAAATGATATAAGAATAATCATAATAATAATAATAGGCTGGGTTAGGGGAACAATACACGAAATGTAAGATATTTTGGCTAGCAGTAATATTTTGAGGATGCTCTTTAATCATTAGTTAAAAATGTTTCACATGGGCCGGCTCGATAGCCCAGTGGATAGGGCACCGGCATACCACATGGGAGGTCCCGGGTTCGATTCCCGGGGACCTCTCCTAGCGGGCAGACCGCCTTGAGAATGGCAAGCTGCCATGGGCGGGCCGGAGCCGCCGTGGGCAGGGCAAGAAGCTGCCACGGACAAGGCAAGAGCCGCCACGGGCAGGGCAGGTCACCTGCGGATGGAGCGCAGCCAGCCACCCGCGAACTGAAAGCCGGCCGTGAACGGACGCAGAGACCGTCCAAAAGTGGAGAAAGCCGCGCCTGCGCAGTGACCACTCTCGGCGCGTCACCGCAGCGGGGGGAAGGGGAGATATGTAATAAAATAAATAAATCTTTTAAAAAAAAAATGTTTCACAAAAATGCAAGGTATTGGTGGTAGGGGGAGGTATGAGAGTCCTGTATGATGTTGTATATGTTTGTTTTATAAGTTCACAACTATTACTATACACTTCTTGTTTACATATGTTTATGTATGAGCAATATACTTCAATAAATTTTTTAAAGTGCATATTATTTTTACAAGAAAAATCTTCAAGATATATTATTTTCAAAATTGCAGAATAATATGTACAGTATATTAGTGTAAAGAATAATAAAAGGAACACTATGAAAAAAAATCTAATTGGAGGTGAATTTCCATTATCACTGTGCTGGTGATTCTTTTATATCCATCTGCTACTCCATTTTAAGAACTTGCTTCCCAAGAATACAACAATCTCTTGGCCATACCTCAATGGGGAAAAACTGAAGAGAGTAAGATAGGACAAAGTACTCTAGAGGTTCAGTTAAGAATCGTAGGCAAACCTACAGAAAGTCGATCTATTACTTTGTGGAGTCAGGCTAAGGAGAAAGAAACAATTAGCCAGAGGTTACATAGCAAAACAGCTGTTACAAGCCTTAGACAAAAATGTCACGCTGTACGAAGAAAATATTGGGAAAATAATGTGGGAGTGAAAGTTAGCAATTGTTCTGGTATCTAAATGCATGCATTGTAACATTATCTAACAAAATTAATCTGAGCATCTGCTTAATATCCCGGTATGTGTGAAGAATACCAGGAGAAATTATAAAGATTTTTTAAAAAATGGGACAGTAAACAATAAAGCACCTTTCAGAGTATTTCAAGATAAAGATTTTACAAGACCATATAAAACCTGAGCAATGTTAGATGGTAATGTGTTAAAGCAAATTAATGTCCCTTTAAATCAAGCACAGATTTCAAAGCTAAGCCATTACATATAATGGAGTGAGACAGAAAAATGAAATCTACTCTATAAAGTATATAAAACAAATAGAAATTGCTATTATGAGACACCATAAAATAGTCAATAATTCAAAAGATGATTAAAAATAAACAACATATTAGTAATAAAAACCTGGCATGGGGAACATTCTAATAATGGATTTTGGGTTTGGGCTTATATCAACACAAGAATCTTAGAGGGAATATGAGGAGAATAGCTATTACACCAAAAACCTATTGTAGTTTTTCCTTATGCTAATTTTTAAAGGAAAAGATAATGTAAAACAGCACATTTTACAAGGAGGAAAATAGAATGTGAAAATAATGATAAATTAAAGCAGGGACACTAAAATTAGAAAAGAAGTATTTCTTCTATAAGTATATGGGAGTAACTGATAGAAAACATCAGAAGAGTTATAATATTTTTTACTATAAAATTCAATAATTTAAAAATTCTTGGAATCAATTAGTTGTTTTTTTTCTCCTTTGTGGTCCCATACTCCTGTTCTACAAACATGGTGGATTAACTCCTAACACACTAGTAAATGTATAAGGCAAATATTTTAACATTGCTCCTGTGTAGAAAACTCAGTTTCTAAAAATTATGTTTAACTTTTTTGCTACAGAATCTGTCCCTATTTCTGACATCACTGACATGATAATAAAAAGGTCACTATCCAAAGTTCCATTCAAGTATGGAGTCAGCTTTGTGCAAAAAGATTCATGACCCTGTAGTGAGGCCACAGGGACCATTAAACCCCATCAAGAAATGCCATTAGTCATGGGGGAGGGGTGTATGACAAAATATAATTGTTAGTGATCTTGACAGAATCTATCACCACTCCAGTCCTACTACTGGTAGGTCAATAATGTCATCCATAACCAAAAGTCATGATATTATCTTCCTGCAAAATATGGCACTGGAGAAGGCAGAGAAAGGGAGGGAAAAATTCTTCAGTTTCTTTTTCTATTTTTTTTTCACTTTACCCTCAAGAGATATGTTCGTGCTCAAATAAAAAATCTTCCATTGGAGTGAACTATGAACCAAATGATGAGATTTATTGATTCGAAAGTGAACATTACAAGGTAACTGAATATAGTTCCTTTTTAATATATTTTTCCCTCAGGAGGAAGGGTGTGTCCACATTGCAAAAGATTGTGGGCTTCATTTATTGCTATTGAGATCTCAATAACAGACTCCTTTTAACATGTTCTATTTATGATGATTTCTAGCAATTTGCATTTTTTACAGTTTTTGCAGTCAACCCATAAAAAGGTTATCTGATTGCACATAATCAAGAGTTTGTTGGAAGAATGTCTTTGCAAATATGATGAACAATTTTTTATGCATCAGAATATGGTAGTGACCCAGATGGTGCCTTAAGTAAATATATATCAATATCTAAATAGAAATCAGAATAGAAATTTAGATTTACATTGCAGAAATTAGTCAAAGACAGATTTCTGATCTGGAGATGCTGGTATGTTTTTAACAAAATAAAAACGTTTTCTTATTATTATTCCTCAGTATACCTTGTAGGGTTTTCAGAGTTGATCTGAAATTCTCCAAACGGAATGTATTCTTCCTCACACTTTAGCTTTTCTAGGTTAGTTCCCTCTAACAGGAGTCCCTACACCATCTTTTTCATCTGACAAAATCTTACTCATCCATGCCTACTCCTAGTTCCATGCCCATTTTCCATGATGTCTTCATCCTAATCATCACATCAAAAGTTATCTTTTTTTATGAGATAGAATTTGTTTGGTGAAATAATCAAAATGAATTCCAACGGCACCACTTAACACATACTGCCTTGTGTTATAACGATTTCTTTATGTGCTATAGTTTGAAGATAAAGATTGGATACCACTTTATTTCCACTATAGCAACAAGGACAGTACCTTGCAAATTACATTGAATTTCATGATAAATACTTATTGTATAAGAGTAAATGAATAAATGAATGAGTGGATAAAAGAATGAAACTACTAGAGAAGAGTTAATTGCTTATCTGTGTGCTATTAACCCTGACTACACTAGGAATGCAGAGAAAGGAGAGATGAATAAAAGCTGAAGTAGTTTGGCGGAGAATCGTGGAGACTTGAGTTGAGAACTGAAAAATGGCAGGGAGATGGTAAAGGATTTTTTAGTTATTGGCATGAAGGAGGGCACTAAGAGAGGGACAAAATAACACATACAAAGTCAAAGGGAAGAATCTAGGCTGTCTTTTACAGGATGTGACCTTTCCCAAATTCCATCATGGAAACATTACAAGGTTCTATATAAGAAAGCTCACTTTCTTAACTGAAGTATGGACTCTGCAAAATGGACCAGCAACCAAAACCGATGAGAGAAAACAACTAGCTAGGCTAAAATAGAACCTCAGGAAATATGGAGCACTCATAAAAATTAAGTAATGCACTGAGATTGCTATAGGCATTTACAAAGTATTATGCAATTTAGAACAGTCTGAATCACAAAGGGCTGCTTCTCTTTAGAGTCAATAAGGTATGAGGGTGTGGCAGCTACACCCAGGCTGGGATCTAATCTGGAAAGTCATCTTAATGAGAATTGAGCTGCCAGTAAAAATTTCACTTAAAATGATGTCTCATAATTCTTGTCTTTCCCTCAACAATACTTAAAATCCACATGCAGGGTGTTCATATGTGACTTAAATAGCCAAAGAGGGTCTGAGGGACACCCGTTATGCCATGGTAAGGTAATTTCAAATGGTAATGGTGAATAATTATACTTTGATAATGTAAATAATTAGAGTTGACAACAATGCTCGGGAGAAATTTTGTACACTGGGTTTCCAATTTTTTCAATGACTTTCCACCAAATATTTTTAGACAGATTTAACATTAAGATTTTCAGTACGCTGAGCTGTCAGTCAAGCTTTGGTTTCCCTAGATTGCTCTTTTAAGAAAGCCCAGTGCATTACTTACCCACCATCAGTAACAGCAGGCATGTCTAGCCTAACACCTCTACTAACAATCTATAGACACTCAGCCATTTTGCAATGGAGAAAAAGCTTAATTTTCTATACAGCATGAATAAGCCTTTCAAGAAAGCAATTTCAAAGCAGATTTCCAGAAGCAACTTCTAAGGGCAGCTGAAAGAATGATGCTTTTAGCATGCTTTGATAACTATCAAAATTCCCAAATTACATAAATGCTTAATAACAAGTAAGCATTTCTAACCCAGCCCTGCATAACATATTACCTTTCCTGGAGAAACTAAAAACAAAAACTTGAAAAGCATTTCATCAGCACTTTAAGTTTAAGACATGTGAAAAGCAATTTGAAAACTGTAGTCAGTTAAAACTTTTTTTTTTTTGCTTAGCTTCTTTTATTTCCACATTAAGAATCAATTTTTTATTTGTTTTGTGGGTTTAATTTCTTCCAAAGGAGATTATAATTAAGTAAATACATGAATTAAGCCCAGTATAACTACTGCTGATAGATAAAACTTGAGGGCAAAACTACTAGCAAACAGATAAACCTTGAGGGCAAAAATTGCAGAATAAACATTGGGAGGAAGTAGAAATATTTATTCTAGAAAGAGTAGACTGTTATGGGAGCACATAATTTTCTATTTATATAATATGATTTTTATATCATATTGAAGGAAAAATTGAATATCAACAATGAAACTGAGCAAATAATGCCACAAATTAAAAAGCCAAAAGGGATGGGCAAATAATAAAAAGCCATAAGATACTCTTGGTTCTCATTTGCATTACATTTATTGGATATAATGAATTTTAAATAATTCAAACAAACTATCCAATTAAAGTGCTTTTAATTTGCAAAGCAGAAGTTGCAATAGTATAATGAACAACACCTAATCACAGTATATACCAAGTTCCCACATGCTTATGGCACTCAATGTGTCAGAAAGGGTTGTATAGTGGATTACAGATAGCTTCAATTCTTTGCCACTGTTTGCATCAAGAGATGGAATCTATTTCTCCTTCCTTTAAATCTGGGCGTGCCCTGCAACTTTAAGCAACAGAATGTGGGGAAAGAGATGCTATCACTTCTGAGGCTGGACCTTAAGAGATGTACAGCTTCTATTTTTTTGGTAGGAATACTTTCTGTTGGATTCCAGCCACACGGAGAGGCATATGTAGGAAAATTGAGGTATACTGGTCAGTGGAGCATCCAGCCAAGAGCAAACACCAACTGTGAGTGAGCCATCTTTAACACTCCAGGCCAGTTAAGCCTTTGAATAAGACAACCCCCAACCCACATCACTTGGAGCAGAAATGCCCAGCTGAGCTAAGTCACCACAAAGAATTCTGAAATAATAAATGGCAGTTGTTTTTTGAGCTACTAATTTTGAGGGTGGTTTGTTTTGCAGCAATAGATAACTGAAACACAGGTAGCTTAAAGACTTGACAAGGTTAGATTTGATGTCACTAGGTGGCATACTCAGTAATTCCAATTTCAGGCCTTACATCTTCTTTTCATTTATCAAGGGAAAACTTTTCTTTACCTTTCTGCATTGCCTTGAAGTGGGAAGCCAGGAATTCTAGTCACAGATTTGTCCTTCAGCTTATGGCTAGCAAATGGAAACAAGCATGTTTCAAAAAAAAGAAAAGATATTCATTAAGATAATTTTACCACCAATTAAGTACTCCTGGCCTGGTCATACTACACTGAAGTGGGTCTCAAAATATCATCCACAAATCTCCAGGGGTCTTGAGACCGTTTTAGGAAATCCAAGAGATCAAAACCATTTTCATAATACAATTAAGATGCTACTTACTTTTAAAACTATGTTGACATTTCCATTCATGGTGAAAAAGCAATAGCATGTAAAACTGTTGGTGCCTTATCACAAAGCAAGGCAGTAGCACCAAACTAGTAGTACAATAATCATTGGATTCTTCACCTCCATTCACTCATGGAAGAGAGAGAGAGAGAGAGAGAGAGAGAGAGAGAGAGAGAGAAGGAGGTAGGGGAGAAAAAGAGCTAGTTTCACTTAAGAGTGCCCTTGATAAAGCAATGTAAATTAGTAAACATTAAATTCCAACCCTTGAATACATATCTTTCGATATCCTCTGTGGCAAAATGGCAAGAATGGATAAAAACACTTCTCCTGCACACCAAAGAATGATAGTTTTCTTGAGGATAAACCAAATTTTTTTAGTTGCAACATAAAATAACTTAAAATAGAAAACTGTTTTTACTAGAAAGAACAATTGACAAATAAACTGAAGTTAATCAGACTTGGGTATTTGGTAGACATTTACTCAAAAATGTGCAAAGTAAGCCTGTCACTTCAAAGAAAACAACTAACAATATTTCTTAGCAATAATATATAAATATGAACTTTCAAGCAAAGATTAGAATTTTGGGAAAATTTTATTTGTCAGTGTAAGCTTGACAGCTTCCCAACTCTTTTCTGATAAGACTGTTGTTGATATTATGAGCATGATTTACAAAATATTTTATAGTGTGATACTCCAACATGTGGAAGATCTGCATAACTCAGTAAATTAATATTTTCCAAATTAACAAGTCATGATATTACAAAATCATGCATGGGTAAAAGACTCATTCCAAGTGAAATAAAGGCCAATGGATTCTTTTTTTTTTAGGAGGTACCAAGTATTGAACCTGGAACCTTGTACATAGGAAGCAGGCTCTCAACCACTGAACTAATCTGCTCCTCAAGACCAACGAATTTTTATATAACAGTACAGAAAGTTCATTGCTATGGTTTGAAATTTTACATTGCAACTAACCTTTAAGAAATTATTACATGTCAAATTTTGATATATCAAAGAAAAATATCCACAATTATAAGAATAATCTATGAAAATGCTGCTCCCTTTTTTGAACTACATATCTGGGTAAGAAGAGATTTTCTTATATATCTCAACCAAAACAACATATTGCAACAGATTGAATGCAGAAGCAAAAATAAAAATCCAGCTATTTTCTATTAAGCCAAACATTAAAAAGGTTTGCAAAAATGTAAAGCAACGCCATTCTCCTCATTAATATTTTTGTTTGGAGAATATATTTTTCATAAAAATGAAAATTTATGCTAAAATAAAATGGGTTTAATTTTATTGAGATATAATTCACATACTATAAAATTCACATTTTTTAAGTATATAGGTCAGTAGTTTTTACCATATCCATGAAGTTATGCAACCATCACCACTATCTAATTACAGAATATTTTCATCACCCCAAAAGGAAACCCTATCCATTAACAGTCACTCCTGTTTCCCCCTCCCGTCAGCCTCTGGCAACTAGTAACCTACTTTCCATGTCTATGGACTTGCCTATTCTGGACATTTCATAAAATAGAATCATGCAATATCTGACCTTCTGTTTTGGCTTCTTTCACTTAGCATACTGTTTCCCAAGTTCACCTATGTTGTAGCATGTATCGGTACTTCCTTCCTTTTTATGGTCAAATAATATTTCATCATATAGACATACCATATTTCGTTTATCTGTTCATCAGTTGATGGCCATTTGGGTTGTTTCCACTTTTTCAGCTATTATGAATATTATAAATACTATGAATAATGCTGCTAAGACCATTTGTACATAAATGGTTTTTATATGGACATGTATTTTCAATTTTCTTGGATAGAGACTATTAGGATTTTATATGAATTGATAAATATTTTAAACATTTCAAACTATAATTATAATACCCAAATAAATAAAAGGTCTTTGAGGTCCTCAACAATTCTTACAAGTATAAAGGGGTGCTTAGACCAAAAACCTTGGGAACCAAAAATTTGGGGAAACCATTGCTTTTCAAGCAATATTTCTCCTAGTGTTTTTTCCCAAGGAAATAGGAAATTCCTCCTATTTCCGTTAAATTATTGATTCAGAGGAATTCTGAATAACTTTAAACCCTTAGGAAACCAGCTATCTAGAGGCTTTATATTGCTACGTTGAATTCAAGGAGAAATGATGTTCAACCAATGTATTAAAGTTATCCAAAGAGGTTAAGTATCATGATTGTATACAGAGGGTTTTCCCCACAAAGATGTTTAAAAAGGTGAAATATTTTATTACTTTTTTTAAACAGGGCTTTCTAAAATTCTTGAACTTCAACTGAGATACACATGCTCTTCAAACCCATGACCTAAATGGGCTATAAGTCCTGTGTCAATCCTCACAAACCTTGAGATAATTTTCTTGGCTCCTCTATACTTGGAGGAGAGATCCCTGGCCCCAGTTCTCTCCAGATGCCTGTCAATTTAATTTTTATCAAAGTACTGGTGATTGACATTCCTCTACCCTCATTGTTCAAAGAATATACTTTTTTTAGACATTTGAAAAAAATCATAATTCTTGAATCACTATTTTATATTCAAGCTTCAAGTTTTCCTATTTAAAACACAAATCGAGCATATATTTCTTCCAGAAGATATTAAATTCCTAAACTTCTATAGTATCTTTTTGGTGTCTTTAAATGACTACACGTGTCTAAACTGTTATATCCTTTGATCAACAATTGTATACGTACTTCTCTCTTTCTGAAATTCTCCAGGTTTTAAAAACTCATTCATGTAGGGAACCAGATTCTTAAAGGTTTAATATCATGTTTTTATGTGTGTGACAATTTAAAAGCTCTAAATAGAAATTAGAAAATAGAAAAAAAGACCATAGGCTATTTAGCTATTCCCCAATTAATAAAATGGCTATATTCAATAAGTATATGTTTTACAATAATAGTTTACCATTTTTTACTGGAGATTGAGAGTGGCAATCCGCTTTCACAGAAGACTGTTCTATGGAGTGGGATAAAAATTTCCCTCTGACAGGCAATCTTAATTTTCTCATAGGCCATCCAATTACTCCAGGGTGAATCCCCATGTGACATGAATTTAGAAATGTTTCCTCATTTGTGCCAACATCTCTCAAGTGTTTGAGAGAATTTCACATAATATTCATTTGAAATGTGGTTTCAGAAAGGGGAAAAAATCTGTGCTTTTATTTCTTTGGTATAATTTTGTATTATATATGCATATCCTACAAAAAGGAAGATATATTGCAATCAAAAGGCAGTAGGGTCACGTGAAAAGTCAGATACGCTGGAGTTCAAATCCTGCTTTTGTATCTAAGAGACCACAGCAAGTTACTGATCCTCTCTGAGACTCAATTTCTTAATCCACAAAAATAGAAGCAACATCTTTGTATACTAATTATCAAAATGCAAGTAAATTGCCTGATAAAATATAGGGGATCTGTATATTGCTATCTTTTGTCATTGCTATTATTGTCACATTAAAAGTCATCCTAAATACCACCTATCTACCAAGAAATTCACTGCAATCCCCAGAGTAGAAGAATGGCTAGTACCTACCTGCATCAAAAGTAAGCATAATAGTAATGGACAGAAAGGTGCTACTTCCTGGTTGTAAGCTGCTAAATAATATATCACACTGTTTCTTTCAGGGGATAGAGGCAGGAGGGCAGCCTATAAGAAGAGAACCATCTTCTGCCCCCATTGTAAGAGACTGGGGAAATAATCATTTTGGCTGAGACTCCAAAAATTTTTTCTCTTACATGGAGAATCAGCCTTGAACACCTACCATATACAATTACCACCTAGAATTATTTTCCTCAAACATCAGTTTGATGCTCTCCTCTGCCCTATCCAGAAGTGTACAAAGTCCCACAATGGCTTCCAATATCCAACACAGACTTTTTTTTAACAAATCAATTTTATTGATACATATTAATAAAGCATACAATTCATCCAAAGTGTACAATAAATGGTATTTGGTAAAATCACATAGTTGTGCCTTCATCACCTCAATCATCATTAGAGCATTTTCATTGTTTCAATAATAAAAAAACAAAAATCAAACAAACTAACTAGAAAAATTCTTCACCATTCAAACTCTCTATGCTTCCCTGCAGCACATATCTGTTATTTCTGGCTATTCTTGCATAATTATTTATTTTTAAGCAGTTTTACTGAGATATATTCATATACCATATGATCTAACCAAAGTGTATAATCAATGGCTTTTAGTATGATCATAATGTTGTGTATTCATCACCAGAAAACATTTTAGAACAATTTCATTACTCCAAAAAGGGAAACTCCACACCCCTTAGCAGTCCTTCCCCATCCCTACATAACCACTAATCTAACTTTATCTTTATAAATTGATTTATATTTACATTTTATATGAATGAAATCATACAATACGTAGTACTTTGTGTCTGGTTTCTTTCACTTAGCATAATGTTTTCTTGTCTGATATTAATATCTTGTAGTGTTAACGCATATTTGTTTGATTTCAAGGAAAAAACAGTCATATATGCAATTTTACCCATATTTCATATTTCACATGCAGTTTTACTATGCTATACAGTTCTATGTTATATTTTTTTATCTCTCCTTTTAGTAATATACATGACCTTAGACTTTCCCTTTAAACCCCTTTCACACCCACATAATCGTACAGTGAGTTACAGACATTATCCAACACAGACTCTTGGTCCAAGTCCTATCTTAGCCTACTCCTCATGAACTTTACATCACTGAAACTGCATTACACCTATAAAGACTCAATTTAAAAATGGATTCCAAGCAACTGCTCTTGCATAAATTGCAGTGTGTTTAAAACATTAAGACTAACTTCCTTCTGCAATACTTACTGGTTATATTTTCTGAAGCACTCACAAGGCAGAAGACAATTCATATATTCTAAAACCTGATGAAATGTGATAATGATTTATTCAAAATAGTAGTACTTTGAAATACTGATTATTTTCCTGTACTGGTGTCCTCTAATAAAAATACTGACATACCTAAACATAACTAATTGAAGTACATTCCATTTTATTTTCTTGAGATGTAATTAGAGGTCATATTTGTATGATACATCTATATTTATTTATAGTGGTACCAACCTTACCTATTTTCAGAACCAATTTAAGAAGGAGAAAGAATTCTGCTGAATAGGAGATGGTAGGAACTAGTAGCAAATATACTGTGTTTCTCATACAAGTGTGGTTTCAATTATAGGCTAGCAGTCACCCTAATTAATTTCCTATCCTTTTAAAAGTAAATTATGGTCACTTATCTATTAATGGATAACTTGTGACTTTCTCCCCTCCACTGTCCAACTACATTCCAAACAGAAGGGCCAAACGGGAAGGCAACTAAGTGGGCAGAGCTTATGAGTGTTATGTGTGTGTGCATGTGTATATGTCCATGTGTGTATCTGAATACCTTTGAAATAAAAGATATTCACTTTATTGAAATTACTAACTTTGTTGATATTGCTGAACATTAAGCATGTGGGAGCAAATTTAAAAGACAACAATTAGCTATAAAGAGTCACTGTTCATTAAGTATTATCAGCATTTTCTAAACATTGTCTTACATACTAGCTCTGACTGAACGCTCTAATATCTCATCTCATTTATCTCAGCCTAAAGTCGGAAGCCCTTTCCAATTATTTATTTCCTTCCAGGAAAACTCAGTATCAAGTTGCTTCTCTCCAAGAGGCAAAGTTAGTATTTCAACCTAGAAAACCTTCTTTTGCCTATTGTTTTTCTACCTCATACTGAATCCTGAATTAATCCTGCAGGTTTTATTTCATCCACTCAGCACCCTGTTTTTCTTCCATATAGAAGAATTAGAGAGTAAGGGGGAAAACTGCACAAAACAAACATTACCCTCTTCCATTTTATCCCTCTACTCCTCTTCTTCCAATTCTGATTAGCTTAGATTATCTCTAGTTGATACAGTCTGGTTTTTTTTAATTGCACAGAGTGGTGCCAAATAAATATTTGATAAATGAATGAATGAATGGAAATGAAACAACAGCCACCACCCTTTTCTTTGATGCAAGATTTTCCAGCCCACAGTATTTAATTAGTTAACCACCAGATTCTCAATTAAACTATTCAAACATTACTTAGTCTACTGAAACTTTTAAACCATCAAGTAAACTTGGTCTTTGGAAACGATTTTCTGAATTTATATACCTTAACCTGAATATTTTGAACATGTTCATTCATTCAAGTTCTTTGGCATCTTACTTAAATAAGGTTTGTAAAAGATTTAACATGGTTTCATTAGTATATTTCTAACTGTACACCAAATCCATATCTGAACTTACATTGCTAATACCCTCAATTCAAAATTATTATTACAGGATGACATATTTTAAAAACTATATTGTAAACAAGCTCCTTCAGAGCAAAAGAGCAATAGCAACAAGATTTAGAATGCCTTAAATGATGTACAGAGCCAGGCCCAGTGCTTTGCTCACAACAATGCCTCATAAACAGGTATAAATTGGATCGAATATGGGTTTCTTCCTCATATTAAAGGGTTCTTAGGCGAAGGCTTCCATTTTCAATTTAGTACTTATGGCAGAGTTTGGTTCAGAACTCACATTTCTTTGAAAAGAACAATAATGGAAGGGAAAGGAAGAGATTTTTGACCAATACAAATTATAACTCTTCTGATGTATGTGTGCAAACCTGGGAGAATTAATGTGCTGTTTGATAGAACAGAGTTCAAAACAACTCTGAAGGCTCAATTAACCATGTAACATGAGGAAGACACGGTCTAGCAATATTTTTTGGTTAAAAAAAAGACAAAAGATTTTCTGATCATAAGTATACTGTGGTTTTGCAAATAAAAACAAAAAGAAAATACTAATGCCTTAATTAGGCCACACTAATGGATAAAACAACATCACAGCTTTCAGGTGTCAGGAAGTAACAGACTTAATAATCTGACCAGACCACACCTGGCAGTGTGTTAGGTTCTACCTACTATATTCCAACAACCACATCTAAATGCAGTGAATTTTTAAAGGAGAGTTAATAGGATTGAAAAGTATCTTGAAATGATGACATAGGAAAAAGAGTTCAGAAAATGGAGTGGTTTGGTCTTGAAAAAAAAAAAGGTTTAAAGGAAACATGTTGCCTGTCTTTACATATATGAAAAACAGCTAATGGAAAATAGGTATAAATGCATGTAATAGTCCATCAGAAAACAGAAATTAAGTTGAAATTCCAGGGAAGAGGCTTCTAGTTCAGTTTAGAGTACCATATTCTAATAATTAGGTTCACCTTGGGATGGAATTAGTTGACCCCCCAAGTTTTGAGCCTACATATTACTGCAAGTAGTCAAACAGAGGACCTGGACCATCTTCCATCAGGCAGGCTATAGAAGATATCCCTACGGTGGAAAGAAGGTTAGATTTCCTCCCAGCTCAAGTGCTCTGAGAATCACTAATTCTCAAAGGCTTGCCCAGGACAAGAAGGTGGTTCCTTTTTGATGAATAGTCTCTAAACTCTGCAAAATATATGGACAGGAATTTATTCATAATAGAAAAAGTTTAAAAGTACCCAAACCAGACAAATTTAGTAAAACCTCATGCATTATTAAGCACAGCACAAAAGTATGAAATGATTGTGTAACAGCAAAAACTGCTTAGATTTCTTAAGTATTTCTTAGAGAAGGCAATAAAGCTTGCAGTCAAGAAGCATCTTACACCAGCCAGGTTGCTTTTCTGCCAGCCTTCCTTCCTTCTTTCCATCTTTCCTTTTCCCATTGTTTCTTTCCTCCCTCCCACTCATTCTTAGCAAGGTGAACTCTAACAAGAGACAATTTCTCAGACAGTTTACCAAACATTGAAATAAGGGATCACTCTTTCAATATGAATAGATATATGGAGACTTCTATACGTTGCTTTTGAGAGAAACTCATACATAATAGCTTATAATATAAATGCTAATTTGTTAAAACTTTATGAGCCTTACATATTTATTTTAAACCGTTTTCCTCTCTAAAAGAAGACAGTGCCAAAAAATTTGTTTTGCATGTGGCATCTGCTTAATGCCTTGCCCTATAATTTCTTTATTGAATATAATACATATTAATGCACATTTTATGCAGATTTCTTGGACTAATAGATGAATATGCTTATATAATTTCCCTAAGGAATGGGAGTATCCAACCAAAGGAATTTTTCCCAGGGTTAAAATTAGGAGTGACAGGCAGGAGGTTTTCAATACTATAAACTATGAGCTATAGGGAGGCACAAATCCACAACATCCTTTAAAAACCAACATGATAAAAAATACAAGTTTGTCTGTGAGGTGGAATAAAATCTGACTTCCAAATTCTAACATGCTTAAAGAATGTTAAGTGCTATAGAAATCCCTCAAATTTTTAGCCAGTAAACTAGTCATTATTCTTACTTTATTATATCTATTTGTATAATGAAGCCAAAGGAACTACATTAAAGATAAATACCATTTTTTATTCAAATTATTTTCCCAACAAAAACAAATATAATGAAAGACAAGGAAGAAAACCTGAACTCTTTTCTAATATGCTCATTGCCCCCCATAATACTTCTTACTTATGTTGCTAAGAATAATAAGATCTACCTTGTCAATACTATCTTGAAAGAAAATAAACATGAGTATAAGCCAGCTTAATAATTTATTTTAGCCAAAGACTCATTCTTTTGCTAGTATCCTTATCCTCAGCAATAAAAATCAAACCATAAGAAAACCTAAATATTTCAGTTTCAAGATGATAGACACCAGTGCATTTTTCAAGCCCAATTATATTGGATATATCTTTACATTCTCATTTCCAAATTAAAAGTCACTACATAATATGCTCTTTTCCCAGTGATTTGTCATATGCTTCATTCAGCTAGTTCAATCTCCTTTTGGTTGATCTGTATATTATCTAAGCCAATTTATAAAGGTTGGCACTAATTTCCATACACACACAATAAAATAACACAACATTCACAAGTCCTAACAAAGCAGATCATATCACCAAATCTTGATTATGTAGTACTGAAGAAGTCCTCTGAGACATTTTAATATGCTTAGAGACTAGCTTGCTACCCTCAGAGGCTATTAGCAATGTACTCAAGTCTCTGTGTGTTATTACGCCAACACACAAATTGTAGGATAATTGTTGGCACTGCGCTTTGGTATTTCAACCATGATGTTGATATTTATCTATCTTGGTAAAGGCTGCTATGGGAACTGATGGCCTGTTTTGCTTTTTTGTTTGTTTGTTTGTGTTTTTAACAAATTGACTTTTTTTCTAAGATTTTTATTTTATTTATTTATTCCACATCCCCCACCACCTCATTGTTTGCACTCGCTGTCTGCTCTCTGTGTCTGTTCATTGTGTGCTCTCTGTGTCTGCTCCTCTTCTGCTTTTTCTTTTTTTCAGGAGGTACTGAGAACCGAACTCAGGACCTCCCATGTGTCAGGGAGGCACCCAATCACTTAAGCCTTGTCTGCTCCCTGCTTGTGTGTCTCTCATTGTATTTCCTCATTGTGTTTGCTTGTTGCATCATCTTGTTGCATCATCTCGCTGCGTCAGCCCGCTGACTTGCTAGTCTTCTTTAGGAGGCACCAGGAACCGAACCTTGGACCGCCCATGTGGTCGTCGGGCGCCCAAATGCTTGAGTCACATATGCTTCACTAAGGGCCTGTTTTTAAAGGGATGGGAAAAAGGAAACCAGAAAAGCAAGGAGGCAGGACTGAAAAGTACATGCTCCATATAATAATTAAAATGAATATTACAGGGAGATACATTTGACATCATCACTTTTATAAATATTTCATATTAATTGTTATTTTTATGGCCAAAAGAACTTTGTTGCAGACCACAGACACTTTGGGGGTTGGAGAAGGAAAGGAATTTCTTTTGGTCATCATATTATCATTTCTGATTACCAAGAATTCCAAAAATAAAATATCTCAGTTTCACACAGCATCATCTATGAAACATTCCAGCCACACACACAAAAGGGAAAAAAACTGAACCTGAACCTAATCAAACCCTAAGAACTCAGTTCTTATTTACAAGGAATACAGGGGACAGAGAATCAAATTACGTTACACCATGAAGAAGGAAACATACAAGTTTAAAATATGAGAAAACTGGCCCAATTGCTTCAAAATAAAATGTAATGTGAGGAAACCAATTCAAATAAATCAACTGGAAATGACATTTTTAAGACAATTTATAAAATCTAAATATGAACAGAGCTCATAGAAGAATGAGTGTTAATTTTGTTAGGCGTGATCATAATTGTGGTAAAACAAGAAAATACTATTTTTTTAGGAATGCCTACTGAAGTATATAGGAGAGAATGACATGGGAACTGGGATTTGCTTTAAAATGCTTCAGCAAAAGCCACAACCAAAAGAAGGGATAAATGAAATAAGTGCCAAAATCTGGATAATTCTTGAGTTTGGGTGATATTTATATGGGGGTTCACTATAATACCTTTTCTATTTTTATATGTTTGAAATTTTTATAATAAATTTTAATTGTATGTTATGGCTCATTAACATGGCTTAAGTGGTGGTAGCTGTGAAAAACTTTTTTGCTAGGGTAAAGAATTGAGATCCTATTTTTTCTCTTGGCTTTGAGCTGAGATTTGGTCCATGGTTGGGCTTCAAGGGTCTATGAAACCCTGATATTTTACCGTCAATTGACTTTTCTGGCAGTGAGTCCAGTATTAACACATTTTCCAAGACTTCAGCACCCCGCAAAAGGTTTGAAACCACTGGATTAGAGGTTTACAGAGAAAGGCTTTTGTCTATTACTCTTCAGTTGACATTTTAGCTAGTGCCTTTGAAAACATCTTCAGTAAATAAACAGAAATGAGCGTGGACACATGCTAAACTCTAACTAGAGCAACTGTGCATCCCTGTGTGCCCTGGCATAGCCTAGTTTATGCCTGTTGCCCTGGTTTGGATGGTAAATTACAGGAAAACCCTAACTCTAAGTCACTCTTAAAATCTAGAGACTATCTGAAATATGAACAGATACTCGAAGTATGTTAATTTTTATTGTTGTAGTTGTTTATGTGTTCATTTTACTATAAATGCCCAAACTGACTCTCTAATAATTGTATATGTTATATGTTATGTCCTTAGCTAAGGCCATGCCTCCCTACCAATCAGCCTGAATTTACTACATAATTCTTAACTCTACGTTTTGTTTCATGCTCTAGCATTAATATTAAAATTCTTCCCCTAAACCAACTATATATACTTCCTTGCAGCACTCTTACTGGGTTAGTCTGTGCCCTCATTAAGGATTTGCGCATATGAATATTTATCAAATTATAGAATATTTAAAATAATTTTGCTAGAATCCATAAGGAACTATTAGTTTCCCTCATAGGCAGTTTTTAACATATAAGGTCATTACTGTACACTTCTCTTGGATCATTTATCCTCTATAGTGATAATCTGATATGGTATCTCACTGTAATTAACACCTGAAAAAATGGCATTACTTTCCCCTGAAAAAAAAATCAGTAGACACTATAGTTAGCCCAAAAGCAATTAAGTGGCAAGTAAAAGGAACTTCGTGTTCAACTTGCAACTGGGGTTATTTTCCCAGATTTATCATTACTGCAAAATACTGATTACAATATGTGCTATGTAACACTCATTCCAGCTCCACCAGTTAACATAACAACCCCTACTTTCTGGATGACCTGATAAGAAATTATCTGACTTCTATCTTATTTTATGGTATTTTTGAGATAC
>PVKH010005121.1:0-22490 GCA_004027955.1 Chaetophractus vellerosus
CTCACGGGCGGCTCTGCTCTGCTCGTGGGCGGCTCTGCTCTGTTCGTGAGCGACTTGCCCTGCCCGTGGCGGCTTTTTGCCCTGCCCGTGGCGGCTTTTTGCCCTGCCCACAGCGGCTCTGCCCCACTCATGGCAGCTTGCCCTCTCAAGGCAGTCTGCCTGCTTGGAGAGGCCCCAGGAACCGAACCCGGGGCCTCCCATGTGTAGGTGAACTGGCACCCTATCCACTGGGCTACAGCCGGCCCCTGATTAATGATATTTTTGATGAATCTATACCATGTCTCCACTTTAGATATATTTTCCTGTCTCTATGTTACAGGTACAGAAAAACAACCATGATATAAAGTTATTTGAAAATGATTTATTTTGTTTTATTTGAGGTGTGACTACTTGAAGATGTGAGGTGTCGTTCCTAGGTTTAAAATAGCGTATAAGGAAAGGTCAGACAACTTTGGGACAAGGAAGACAACAGAAATCCTGAGTAAACTATGGATTTAATGAATGGCCACTCCATGCAGAGAGCTACCAAATTGGACAAGGTCTCCTTGTTCTAAAATGCCATGTTTCTGTTCTGAATTAAATATGTTATGGATTAATTTTTTTGCCATGCTGAAACTCATCTATAACTCCTATTTAGCCTATCTCAAGATTGCCCTGTAGCGTTTCTCTTAATGTGCAGTATTATTTTAGGGTTTAGGAGTAGCTCTAGTTCTACAAATTTATGCATATACTATCCTAATATTCTATTTAAAAATAATCTTTATTAGGGGAGTGGGTGTAGCTCAGTGGTTGAGTGCCTGCTTCCCAAGTACGAGGTCCTAGTTTCATTCCTGGTACATCCTAAAATACTCCATATTAGTAGGTTAGGGGCTGATTTTTATAGGTAAAATTTTGGTTAGTCTCAGGTAGGTTTTAAACTGATTGCAATGTTGTTTACTTTTTTATTAAGTACTCATTGAACCTCAATTATGTGACTGGCAACTATCCTATGTTTCGGAGATACATGGGCAAACAAGACTCACCCCCTTCTCTTAAGTTACAGTCCTTTGAATAATATAGACACGTGGAAGTAATTAAAGTGTGAGAAGTGCTATCATGTGTAAGCAAGCATGGGATGTAGTGTTATTGTACCTTCATATGAATGAGTTTTCTCCAGGTCTTTCTTTTAGCCTTAAAAACTGAGATGATTATTTTTTTCTGTGGTCATGGGTTGAATTTTTTAATAACCTGTATTTTGATATGTATTTAAATGTCACAGTCTGGATTTAATGCTTTTTCTGGAAGCAGAGACATATGTGAAGGCTTCAGGTTTCTTATTTCTTTACTTGTTCTTTCTGGATTTCATAAAAAAGGTATAAATGAACAATAAAGCAACTTGGTTGAAATGTGATTGAATATAATGCTACCCTTGTTTGTTTTTAAAGGTCATATATGCTTAAAAATATGTGTGGTAAAATTGCTGTGTAAAATTCAAGCAAAGAAAGCACACTAAAAACAAAAACACTATCTGTAATCTTGAAAGTCCTAAGTAATATAAAGTCATAATTAAATAAAAAATTAACTGTGAGTTACTTTAATATACAATTTATGTATTAAATAAAATTAACATTTTTATCCGTGAAATATGTGTTATTCAAGTTTCCAGAATGTTAAAAACTTCTCTGATGATTTAATCTGAAATCATTCCTACAGCAAAATTCATAAATAATAAATATTATCTTATTAATCCATATTTTAGCTTAGCTTGGTCTCAGAGCAAGTTATTTCCTTTGGGAATGCAGTATTCTTTATAAAAGAAGGTGATGAGACATAGTCTCTAAGGAATTAAATTGCAAAAACAATCTTGGTATTGTACATGCTAATATAAATCTGTTATTCCCTTTCCTCATCTATCACAACACATTTTAAATTGTGGCTGATCTTGTATGCAAATAGCTGTCTTATTAGAAATTGCGGCTGTATGTGCTAATGTCTCCCTGGATTTCTTGGGAGTTTGCTATCTAACCATCAAAGCCAGAGAAATGAATGATGATTACTGCAGAGCTTTGAAGAACAAAGAAAAGTCAGAGCATTTTAGAGGTTCTAGATGTTTGAGGCATTGACAGTTTGCATTATACAGATGAATAGGGTCTCTTTTTGGATAATTTAAAATGGTCTTAGTGTGTTTTTTAGTAAAGTAAAATATTTTCCATCTTCTATTTTTGAGTTGCTTAGTAAACTATAAGTCATTGTTTGTGCATGTGTTCTACAGGGATTTTTAAAAAATTTTCATTTGGTAAAATGTTATTTTGCTTAGAGAATATAATAATTTTAAAGGCAAGAGTAAAGTTAAAATTCTTGAAAATTTGATTAGGTATTACCAAGAACCAAAGCAGTAACAACATATAAAAACAATTCCTCTTTTTAATGTGTTTCCTTGATTGAAATTCTTTCAAAGTTATATTCATAGGTTATTATACATATATGTCTGTTCATAGAGTTTAGATCCTTATGAAAATTTAGATTCTTTAGCTTTTTTTGGATATAATTTTATTTATTTAAAGAATATTTTAAGATAGTTAAAATTCAGTATGCTTTGGTGTGAGATATCTCTATGGATCCTTTACTTTTTTATTTACTACAGTAATGAATGAACAAAATATTCAAATATTATTTCTCTTGGAATATTGGTTTAAATGACTAGGAAGGAATTGAGGGAAGCATCGTGAGTGGCCACATTGGCAGAAAGCCTTAGTAATTTGCTTTTTAAAAATTTACACATATTTCAAAAAAGCCAAAAACAAAACTAAACTGATGAGGGAATGCTGTATTGTGTGTTTATTCATTTAAACTAACTTCTGTCCTAAAATGGAGTGTCTTTCCTAGCCTCACAAAATCAAGATTGAAATACTCCTTTTCATAATTAATAAATGCAAAACACTATGCAAATATAAATCACTATATGAATAAATTATATCTATTGACATTTTTTATGGTGCTTTCCTTGACAGAATTATTTTTAATGTTTTAAATTGTAACAAGTGAGAATATGGGATTTGGTGATAACCAGATTTCATTCTAAAATGTTAAGAATGTCTTCTCTTCAATATATCTCCATGGTTTATGAGAAGTGAAAACTTAATTTAATTTATTTGACTTCTCCTTTACTTTGTAAATTCCCAGATATTGCTCTAAAATTATTAAAGTTGAAGATTATTAAGGTTAGAAAAATAGGTTTTTAGCAGAACTTATAATTTTCTTTCACATAAGTAGAAATTACTAAATTTGGGGTGCTTTTCACTGAATTGAGTAAGATTGTCTGTTAGCACTGCTCTCTATATATTTATAAATAAGCAGTACAGTTTGATTTTAACAGATTCTAAATTCACTTGGTATTTGAGGCCCTTAATAAGACCCATCAGAAAAATTACAGTTTGATTATTGCATCAGTTTTTATGGAGATATCTATATCTATACATATCTGTTTTAAGTAGAGTGATACCAACTACTATGACAAATAGATGCAAAAATGTATGCTGGCTCAAACCTACATGTTTACTTTTTGTTCTCACAGCATTATGAAACATGTAAACAGGTTGGTTGGATAGCTCTCCTCCATGCAGTCTTTCAGGACCCAGGAAGCTGTAGGCTTTGCCATCTCCGGCTCATTACCTTTAAAGCAGGGGTCCTTAACCAGGGGTCTGTGAGCTTGAATTGAAATTCAAAAAAACATTTTTCTTGTGGGGATGTGTTAGAGTGGTATGATATATTTATTAAATAATACACAGTATAGTGTGGACTTAATAAGGGCTCTTTGGTTTTCACCTGACTGGCAAATGGGTCCATGGAACAAAAACGTTTAAGAACTCCTCTGTGTCTAAAGTAAACCTGGGGGTCATCTCAGTTCTAGCTAGATAAATGAGTTCACAAGGAAAATAAATAGATCTCAGTTCTAGAAGGAGCAAACTAACTTATTCACATTGATTAGCTGAAGCTCAGTCACATGGATAAAACTAGCTCCAAAAAAGGCTGGAAAATCTAGTCAAGTGGGTCCAGGAAAAAAAAGAAAAAATATATTTTAGTGAGAAACTAACACTTCCTGCTCTGGTCAACCTTTATGGCCATGAATCAGTCATGCACATCCTTTTTCCTACCTTTCCATCAGGGAGAACATAAAGTTCCCCAGTATTGCATCCAGCTCAAAGTCAAGGATATCAGGGCAGTGCACACTGCTGTCTGATGAGATGGTTCTTTGAGATTTGTAAACTATGAAATTTACCTTCTTTTTCCTAGCCTGACCAAATCCTAATTTATAATAGTGAAGCAGAGAAAGGATATCTGTAATAATCATTCCCATTCAGAATGGAAAGAATGAGACGAATGGTAAACACAAAGCTGTCATTGGTCTCTAACAATGATGACATCCTGCTGGGCATGAGAGCACTGAGGCAATCTGTACTGAAAGTAGAAGTTCCTTTCTTAGACCCTAAATATGCTTTTTTTAAGGGTTCTCCCTTTTCCAGTGTTTACTGTGACTCTACAGTTTCCCTTCTTTGGGGTCTGTTATCTGCAGGTTTGAGTTTAGAGAACCAAGGATTTTTTTTTTTCATCTCACCCCCCTCCCCAAGATGGCTCCCTCGTCTCTTTCTCTCATTTTTTTCCCCCGTTGTTTGTGCTCATTGTTTTTTGCCAGTTGTCTGCTCATTGTCTGTTTGTTTTTTCTTTAGGAGGCATGGGGAACTGAACCTGGGACTTCACATGTGGGAGGTGGGCACTCAACTGCTTAAGCCACATCTGCTCCATGCCCATTTATTTTTATTTTTTTCGCTCATTGTTTGCTTGTTGTCTTGCTTGTTATTTTTATTGTCTGCTCATTGTTTTTTGCTCATTGTTTTTTGCTCATTGTGTGCTCAGCTCATTGTTTGGCTTCTTTAGGAGGCACCAGGAACCAAACCTGGGACCTCCCATGTTAGAGGTGAGCGCATAACTACTTGAACCACATCCACTCCCCAAGGATTGTGGTTTTTTTGTTTTGTTTTGTTTTGTTTTGCCGTTAAGCATGGATTATAGTTTACATTGTAGTTTACACTCTCTCCCGCACAATTTTGTAAGTTATGACAAGATATATAATAGCCTATATTTGTCATTGCAGTGTCATTCAGGACAGTTCCAATGTCCCAAAATGCTCCCATATTACACCTGTTTTTCCTTCTTCCTCCCCTCAGAATCTCCAGTGGTCACTGCCTCCACATCAATGATAAAGTTCTTCCATTGCTAGAATCACAATAAGTCTATAGTAGAATACCAGTAAGTCTACTTTAGTCCATCGTTCATTCCCTAATCCTGAGGATTCTGGGATGGTGATGGCTGCTGTGCCTCTAGAGTGGGCTTAGATCTCAAGGCGCAGATGGATGGGACTATCTTGCTTGCAGTTGCAGACTATCTCTGTCCAAGGATTGTTTTTCATTCACAGACTTTTTTTTTAGGCAAATCTTCAGGTTTCCTTGGCAATTCAATTCCCTCAAAATTCAGTAAACTTCCTTTTTATATGTTTCTAGTTGGTTCCATGTACCAGTAATCACATTGCACATTCTTTTCTAGTCAGTTCTTAAGTCTGCTTTCTTTCTTTGCTTCAGATAGATGTCTGTAATAAATAGACATAAATGCATAACGAGTCAAGCAGAATAGAATTTTATTCCTTTCTCACAGAAGAGAGCTAGGATGGTAAACAAATTAGTGAGTACCCTCTACCCTGTCATTTAGGGACCAGGCTGACAGAAGCTCTATGTTCTTTCAAGTAAACCTCCAGGGTTCCTTTGGAGATCATCTCCATTCTAGCCTGTTGGAAGGGTAAAAGAGAAAGCAGGATCATGCGTGAGAGTTTTTTATACTCAGGTCTGGAAGGAACATCCATCACTTCCATTCACATTTTATTGACAATGGCTCTATTTCATTTTTGAATTGAATCTGTGAAATGTAGTCTAACTCTGAGCTAGGAAGAAGAGGAAAATGTGGATTTTGATAGGCAGCTTCTAGTCTCTTCACAATATTTACATTTAATAAAATGGTAGAATTTGAAAGATATGTTGAGGATAAAATCAAGCATATTAATAAATGGTAGGGAACCGGCTGTGGCTCAATTGGTTGGGCTCTGGTTTACCACATGGGAGGCTCCGGGTTCGATTTCCGGGGCCTCCTGGTGAAGGCAAGCCGCCACGTGGTGAGCTGGACGCAGCAGGGGGAGATAAGCAGACACAGAAAAATGCAAAGCAAAAATGAACACAGTGAGCACAAGCAGCAAGGGGGGGGATATATAAATAAATAAAAATAAATCTTTAAAAAAATAAATAAATAAATGGCAGTCGTTTCTACCGTTTACATCAACATAGGCAGAACCAGAACTCAAATTCATCCACTTTGGTTACATATGCCATGTTTTTTAACACAAAATTCATACTACCTGAGATTCACATTTTAGCCTTACTTCTTGTGTGGCATAGTAGATAAATGGAAGGAAACATACTACCATGAGCATGCCTATAGCCCCAGCACATCTGAATAAATAATGCATGATTTTCATATTTATACATAATGCTTTCTAACAGTGTGGTTTAATTGAGCATTGATAGTAGTTGGTAAAATGATTATTACCAAGAACAAATGATGGGGGAAAAAAGAACAAATGATTGGGACATTTAATTACCAGCAATTGTATTCTTGATAATTTATTTGAAAGCATTTTGTGTTCTTTCCTGGTATTTAATGGGAATAAGTCAAAGGCATTTTTAGCCATTATTTTAAACATGAATTTTATAGGATTATTCCTGAAGTTCATAGACAGCACTTTGAATTTTTCAGGATTTCATCATAATTATTTTCTTTCTTTTCAGCAGGTCTTTTGGAGATCAAAGATGGGTAGAAAAGATGCCTCCACTATGAAACTTCCTGTTGATCAGTACAGAAAGCAAATTGGTAAGCAATGAATCCCCTTTGCTATAGTCCTGTGAATTAAGATAAAGAAGAAAAAAATATTTATCATATTAAGAAAATAAGTTTTCCTAATATTATGATACACAGAAATAGAGGAATAAAATATTTATTAGACTTTTTTAAGAACAAAAAATAAGTGCATCCTTGATTACCAATGGAGAAATGTACTTCATATTCTTGTAATTTTTGAACCCTTATAATTTGTATTGACTTAGTAATCCAAAACCAAATTTTATTGTTACTCTTCTCAAGGCTAGATGTTTTTATATAGTCAATATTTTTAATATCACAAATCAAATTATTTCATTTTATCGATGTAAAAAACTTTTAACTCTATTGACTTTTTTATTGACTTTTGATGGCAATATTTGATGACTCAAAATTCTCCACTAAAATGAACAAAACAGAAAAAATGTCCTTTTAAGTAGAGAGCTGAACTCAGAAAAAAGTAAATGAATTTTCCAGCAGTCATAAGTAAAGATTAAAGACTTTAACGATGGAATTGAGACTCCTAACTCACAACCCTTGAAGAGTTACTACCTTCACCAGTTAGTAAAGTGGTGGACTAGAGAAGAGTCAACTCATTACCTCTGAGAGATTACATGGCACTTATCTGTTTTCAACCATGCTCTCTAAGTATAAGATTTTTCTACCCATTCTTTTCAATGATACATAGAGCATTTATAAAAAATTACATATTAGGTCACAAAGCAGGTCCCCCAAATTTTAAAGAATCAACGTCCTGCAACCACGTCCTTTGAACAAAGTAGAGTAAATCAGAAATCAATTAGAAGCAATATGTAAATCCTCCTTCCCCATCTCCAACTCCTACCTACCACCTGCATGCCTCTTCCACCCTATTATGCCCTTCCACTCCTTTGGAAATAAAGGGGGGAAAAAAGAACTCTTCTAAATACCTGGTGAGTAAACAAAGAGTTATATTGGAAGCCAGAAAATAAGTAGAAATACTTGATAGTGGAAGGTAATTTATACCTATTTTGTAAATATGACACAAAAAGTATACTCCATAAAGAAAAATATATTTCCGAGAAACAAAAGACATGAAAATATTTCTAATACAGTTTACCAATTAAGTATTTATAAGCAGAAATATAAAGCACTACTATAAATAAATAAAATGGTCTGGAAACCCAATAGCAAAATAGGCAACTGGTATGAAAAGGCAATTCATAATAGAAGAAATTTAAATAGCCAAATAAACAAAATCAAAATAATTACAATAGATAGTGAAAACGAAAGAGCCTCATGAAAAGATCTAACTCATCTAACTCACAATCACATCAGTGCAGATTAAAACAGTTTCTTACTGGTTTACTTGCTTCAGGGAGAGTTCATGATGTTTGATTTTTTATATATATCCTTCCCTGATTTTAAGATTCACTATGCATAAATAGTGTAGGTTTATGCTATATATTCAAGCAGAAGGCCTGACTTACAGGTCTCTGATAATTGAGATTGAATAGTAGTTGATTGAAAAATATGCTAACCACAAAAATAAAGAATAAGCATATTGTGGATCAGTTTACAATGATAATTACAGTAATTTTTGACAAGTTAATTAAAAAACCTTATTTTTATTAATTAGTTTTTAAAATTGAGGTTAAATGTACATGTACACAGATCCTAAATAAACAATTCAATGAGTTTTCATAAGTGTATACACCCTTATAACCATATCTGCCAATTAAAATGTAGAACATTTCCATCTTCCCAGATAGTTCATGTATATCTGCTTCTATCACCATAGATAGGTTTCTTTCTATCAAAAAACCTACTGAGATTTTTTATTGAAATTATATTTTATCTAATAATCAGTTGTGGAGAATAGGCATACTAAAAGTCTCAAGTCTTCTATTCCATAATCATGGTATATGTTTCAATTTAGTTAGGTCTTTTAATATTTATTAGTGGCAAGGAAGAATTAGACAAGGAAAGTAGCATAATTGTAAAGTTTCGCTTCTCTTCTCCCTATCATAAAATATTCTGAAGGCATTGTTATATGCATTGTGTTTCCATAGAAAATTCTCTTTCCTTTTTGACATTCACTTGAAAATTTAACCAGATCAGTATCTGTCTCACAGTTATTGGGAGATCCCATGAGAACTGTCAGAGCAGTTCTTAAAATAGTGTGCTGAATGGATATGGGTTATCCTTTGTGCACTTTGCACATATAGTAATCATATTGAGCAAAATGTATTAAAAAGTAAAATTGTGAAGCCATACTTTCATTTACCCTTTATAAGATTAACTCACTGTATTCTAAAGAGTCTCATGTATATACTAT
Source organism: Chaetophractus vellerosus (assembly GCA_004027955.1). Lineage (NCBI taxonomy): Eukaryota > Metazoa > Chordata > Mammalia > Cingulata > Chlamyphoridae > Chaetophractus > Chaetophractus vellerosus. The sequence goes on from PVKH010005121.1 coordinate 9,275, forward strand.
AGAGCATTAAAATTTATAGAAGTTAGTAAAGCTTTAGGGCTCTGTGTCCCCATAGAAGCTTTGAATAACCAGCAAGAACTAGCAGAAACATCTTTCAAAAAGTTCCAGAAAACAGTTAAAGTATTGCAGTAAAAAAGTAAACATCAAATCAAGAAAAAGACAATATAGAAGTGGTACGATCTCATGGCTGGCCCTTTCCCCATCCCCTCACTGGCTCAGTGCGAGCTGGCCCTCACTTCCAGTGTGGATCGCTAGTCTTGCTTCCAGAAGAAGCAGAGTAACCCTTATGCACATACTGGGAGCATGTATGTCTGGCTCAGTTTGTGTGGTGGTGACCTGAGAGACTAAATCAGGACACTTTACACAGGCTAATCATACCAGAACTTGCCCTGTGTACAAGGCAGCTCACCAAGCCCTCCTAAAGAATGTCATGGGAGAGCATTAAGAGGCTACCTGAGACAAGGGATTGCTGACTGTAGGATATACAGTGTAGTACCCAGAATATTGGGGAAGCTGTTTCCTAGGGAAGATATGACATTTGTAGCCATATAAATGGGGAAATCCTAGGGCCACACTCGCAGGTCCAAGACATGACACATGTACAGAAGGGGTTAGGGAGGGCCCTGCCCTTTGGCCTCAAGCTAATCTCTGAATTCATTGTATGGTTAAGCTCTGAAGGAAAGCAATCTGAAGGAGAGCACTTACACAGAGAGCACTGCAAAGCCTGGAAAAAGTATTGTTTCCTTCCTTCCTTCCCTTTTTTTTTTTTTCGATTAGCTCCTGCCATTCAAGGAAACCTCTATCATAACACTTGCTGGATACAGTCGTAAGGAACAGATACCTCAGAGTCTAAATTCCAGTGATAATGAAATGTCCAGTAACATTTAAATATCAAGATGTCCAGGTTCCAACAAAATATTAGAAAACAGAAAGAAATAAAAGGTGACAGTCCAGGCAAAGAAGACTAAAATATTAGAAACCATCAATGAAGAGGATCAGACCTGAAACATACCAGATGAAAACTTTTAAAAAATGGTTCTAAGTATGCTTAAAGAACTAAAGGAAAGCATGGACAAAGAACTATAGGAAATCAGGAAAATGATAGAATGAAAACAAGGAGCATATCAATAGAGATATGAAAAATTTGAAAAGGAGCCAAACAGCTGAACAGTAAAGTAACAGGAATTAAAAACACTGTAAAGGGATTCACCTGCAGATTGGAGCTGGCAGAAGAAAAAACCAGTGAACTTGAAGTCGAGACAATGGAAATCATCCAGTTTGAGAGAGAAGAAAGAATGAAGAAAAGTAAACAGAGCCTGAGGAGCCTCTTGGAACATCAAGCACACCTATATACACATTTTGGGAGTCCCAGAAGGAGAAGAAAAATAGAAAGGAGCAAAGAATGTATTCAAATAAATAATGGCTGAAAACATCCCAAATTTAATGAAAGATGTGAATATACACTTACAAGATTCTCAATAAACTCAAACAGGTTAAACCCAAATACACTTTGCCTCCTATTATAATCAACCTGTCAAATCCCAAAGACAAAGAGAATTCTGAAAGCTGTAAGAGAGAAGCGATGTGTCATACCCAAAGGAACCTCACTAAGTTTAAGTGTCAGTTTCTCATTGGAATCCATGGAGGCAAGAAGACAGTAGGACAATATATTTTGAGTGTTGAAAGCAAGAAAAAGAAATGCCGAGAAAAACTGTCTTTCAAAAATGTGGGAGAAATTAAACATTCCAAGATAAACAAAAGCTGAGGGAGATTGGAGTTCTGTGGGCTGAAAGGAAGGGACAGTAGGCAATAGGTCAAAGCCTCATGAAGAAGTAAAGAAATCCAGTGATGGTAACAATATGGAGAAATATAAAAGCTAGGACTATGGTATTTTTGGTTGCTAACTATCCTTTTTTTTCCCTATTTATTTATATATTTATATTTTAGATACAGGAACACAGTTTGTGTATACTAATGATGCTAAGTGGGTAAAAACCAAACAAAATTGTTACATATTTAGAATGTTAAATTTAAGCTCCAGAGTATCAACTAATAAAGGACAAACCCTACTTGTTTGGGACTCTGGAGTACAGTAGAGACGGGAGAAGGACTCCACAAATGCTGAATCGAAGAAAAAGTAAAAACACCAAAATTAGATTTATATCCTAGACCACCAGTCCAGACCTCTGTCCCTTATTCAGTCCCACACAGCTTATTAATCACACAGAGGTAGCATGGCCCAGGTCCCTTTTACCATAGATGCAGACTGTAGAGCCAATCACAGCAGTGAGTTAGAACCCCATGCATATCCAGGCAGAGGGACTCAAGTCTGCAGAGACCCAGGGCAGAACACAAGTGGCTGAGTGCCACATGCACAAGTGTCCCCATGGAAAAAAGAGACCTCAGAAGAACTATTGGCTAGAAGTGCTCACACTCTTGCTAGACCACCTAAACACAAGGTAGAAAAGCCTCATGGGAAAAAATAAAGGGAGAAAACTGAACTGCTTAAGATAGGACAGGTCACAGAAATGAAAAGTGTAATGAAAAGGGAACTCTGAATGAGGGAGAGAATTTAAACAAATCATGCGAGCTGAGGAGAAAATTCTGCATAAAACAGAACAGATCAAGATTCCAAGAGAAGGCAAAGAGGAAAGGAGGATTTCTCCTGGAAGTGAAACAATTGCATACAATAGGACATCTTAAAAATTGTACTGTGTATATCCGGGGCAAGAATGAGGTGCAGAACAGCTGAGAAAACCTGAGCAGTTAAACAGCTGATCAACAGTAAAACCCTAAGCAAGAGGGAGAAACCGACCTTCAGAATTAACACATCAAAATAATTAGATGCCCAGACATTAGGAAAAAAGTACAAGCCATACCAAGAAACAGGAAGATATGACTCAGTCAAGGGAACAACTTAAAACTTCAGAAGAGACAGCACTGGAACAACTAATCTAAGAAGTTCAAACAAATCTCCTAAATCAATTCAAGGAGATGAGGGAAAATATGGATAGAAATAAACTAAAGATAGATATAGAGATAAGGATATTAGGAAGACAATGTGTGAGTTAAAGAAGAATTTGAAAGTTTATAAAGAAACAAACAATTGAAATGCACAATAATGGAGATTAAATATACTACAGCATATAATAGCAGATTTGAACAGGCAGAAGAAAGAATCAGTGAACTAGAAGATAGGACAATGAAGATCATATAGTCAGAAGAACAGATAAAGGAAAGAATAGAAAAAATTGAAGTCTCTCATGTATTTGAGTGACAACATGAAATGTCCAAACATATGCATCATGGGTATCACAGAAGGAGAAGAGAAGGAAAAGGGCAGAAAGAATATTTGAAGAAAAAATGACCAAAAATTTCCCAACTCTTATGAAAGGCATAAATATAAATGCCCAAGAAGAGCAACTTATTCCAAGTAGAACTACTCTAAGACACAGATCAATCGGAATGTCAAATCAAAAATATAGAGAGAATTCTGAAAACAGTAAGAGAAAAGTTATTCATTATGTACAAGGGATCCTCCATAAGACAGAGTTCCAATTTCTCATCAGAAACAATAGTGGGGAGAAGGCAGCTGGATATATTTAAGGTACTGAAAGAGAAAAACTGCTAGCCACAAATGCTTAATTGAGGAAAACTGTCCTTCAAAAATGAGGAAAAGTATAAAATATTCATAAATAAACAGAAACTCAGCTTGTTCATCACCAAAGACCTGCCCTACAAGAAATAATCAAAGAAATTCAGGGTGAAAAGAAGACAGGCGAGAGTGGCTTCGAGTAGTGTGAAGAGGTCAAGATTTTCAGTTAAAGGTAAATAAAAGTGTAAATGCAAAACCCAATAGTACTATATTGTCAATATATAACTCTACATTTAATTCCTATAAGAGTCAGAATACAGTTGAACAAGAAAAATGCATGTTTCCTGATAATGGACATGCAAAATAAAAAGAGGTAACGGGGGACAAAGAACACAAAAAACAACTTAAAGGGGGGAAATGGAGGGATATGAAAGCAGAGAGCAGGTATACTATTGAAGCTAAGTTGTTATCTTTTGAAATTAGTAAGTTATAGACGTAGGTTGTGTAATGCAAACATCAGGGTAACCACAAAGAAATTATTGTAAAAACACACAGAAACAGATGTGAGAAGGGATTAGATGCTTCAGAAAATTTCAATACAGAAAAAGGCACTATAATAAAGGAAAAGAGAGAAAAAAGAGATAATGACATAAAAAATCAAAGGACAGAATGGCTAATGTTAATAGTCCTTTATAGTAATAACAATGAATGTTAATGGATTAAACTCAACAATCAAAAGACACAGATTTGCAGAATAGACAAAAGAAGCGCAATCCAACTGTATGTTATTTACAAGAGACTCACCTTAGAACCAAAGAAACAAATTGGTTGGAAGTGAAAGGATAGAAAAAGAATATCTATATAAGTAGTAACCAAAAGAGAGCTCAGGTAGGAGTTCTGAAATCAGGGGGAAAAAAGACTTTAAATCAAAAGCTCTTAAAAGAGACAAGGAAGGACACTATATTAATAAAAGGCTCAGTCAGCTAAGAAGAAATAACAACCATAAATATTTATGCACTTAACCACAGTGCCCCAAAATACATAAAGCAAACACCCAAAAACGAAAGGGAGAACTAGATACCTGTACAATAATAGGTGGAGAATTTAACACACCAGTTGGGTCACAAAAATTTCTCAGTAAATTTAAAAAGATTGAAATTATACAAAGCATCTTCTCTGACAATGTAATGAGGTTGGAAACCAATAACATCCAGAGAACTAGGAAATCCACAAATATACAGAGCTAAGTAACACACTCTTAAACAATCAATGGATCAAAGAAGAAATCACAAGACATATCAGTAAATATCTTGAGACAAATGGTAACAAAAGTACAGCATATCAAAACTTATGGTAGGCACTGAAGGCAGTGTTGAGAGGGAAATTTATAGCCCCACATGCTTACATTAAAAAAGAAGAAGGACCTAAAATCAAAGACTTAACTGCATACCTGGAAGAACTAGAGAAAGAATAGCAAATTAAACCCAAAGTGAGCAGAAGGAAAGAAATAAAGATTAGAGTAGAAATAAATGAGATAGAGAATAAAAAACAATAGAGAAAATTAACAAAACCAAAAGTTGTTTCTTTGAAAAGATCAACAAAAACTGCCAAACTTAACTAGACTGACAAAGAAAACAATATAATATTCTTTGATCATTTGTAACAAAAATATCACACTAATGCAAAGTGTTAATAATAAGGGGACATATAGGACCTCTATTTTTCTGCATATTTTTTTCTGTTAACCTACAACTTCTGTAATAAAAAAAATCTTTAATAAAAAATAGACAAAGCAGGGACTCGAACTCTCAGGCTTCTTCTCCTCATGAAGTACAGACTACATTTAATTAAAAGAGTGATGGGTTGAAGAACATAAAAAAGATGTTAAGCTGCACCGTAACTACAAAGATATCGAGAATATGCAAGCACATAAAGAAAATAGAGTACAGGTTGCCAGGGGCAAGTAACTGGGGGAATGTGGATTTAAGGCTTAATGAGTGTTGAGTTTTTGTTTGAGAAGAGGGGAAATTTTTATTAATGGTAGTGTGAGGGTACCGCAATATTGTGAATATGATTAATCCCATTGAATGGTATGCTTGGAAGTGGTTGAGATGGGAAGGTTTATGTTGTATGTATGTTCCCACAATTTTAAAATAAAGGAGCTACTAAAGATACAATGTAATGAAATACAATATATGTTTCTGGGTGGGATTTAATAATGGAAGAGAAAAGGCTCAAAAGTACATTATTGGATATATGAAAAAATTGGAATATAGACTGTAAGCTTTATATCAATGTTAAATTTATTGAATTTGATAACTGCACTTAAAATGGTTACAGAAGTGAATATTCTTGTCTTAGGAAATGTACATGGCAGTGTTAAGTTTTTAAGAAGCATGTTGTATATTACCTACTCTCAAGTGTTCAGAAAGTGGATTGCTAGATATACATATAGACAGACAGGTAGATAAATAGATGTATTAATGGGTAGATAAATAGAATGATATGGAAAATGTGATAAAATGTTAATATTTGTGGATCTTGGTATCTGGGATGATAGGTGTATGTTGGAGTTTTCTGTATGGGGTTTACATTATTTTTTAACTCTCTTGCAGGTTTGGAAATATGTCAAAATAAAAAGTTAAAACATGTATATAAGATTTATGTAAAGGAAGAAGAAAGATATTAATTAACATGTGTTCAAGTGTTTTCTTATGAAAGGATTTTCTGGTTCTGGGTCAGGTTTAGAAAGTATCACAAGCCTAAACTTGTAATAATGACAGATCTTCCATCACTAACACAGTTTCAAATGGTATATTAGCCAGAGTCCTCCAGAGAAACAGAATCAACATGATTGTGTCAGTGTGTGTGTGTGTGTGTGTGTGTGTGTGTGTGTGTAAAGGGATTTATTATAAGGAACTGGCCCATACCACCATGGGGGCTGGCAAGTCCAAACTCCATAAGACAGGCTGTAGGCTGGAAAACTCCAGTAAAGGTATTGTTGAAGTTCTCAGTCTGAATTTCCCAGGAGATGCTGACATGCTGGATATTCTGGCAAGTGCGAATGTTGGAAGCTGAGACAGAAATTCTTCTTCTGACCTCTCAACCCTCAGTTCTTACTTTTAAGACCTCCAATTGATTGGATAAGATTACCCTCATTGTTGAAGACAGTCTCCTTTGTTTATTATAGATGCAAATCCCATCTGTGAAGTACCAGTCTTTGGCCAAACAACTAGACAACGTAACCTAGCCAAGTTGACACTTGAAATTAACCATTACAGATAGAGTTCTTTTGGGATATTTTCCAGACATGATCCAAAATGTAAAAAGAATAAAGTAGCTGGAATTATCTTGGGGAGATACTCAAACTTACAGTAAAAGAAAAAAGTTTAAATTTCAATTAAATTGAATATTAAGTTATTAGTAAGTAAATTAAGATTGCTAATAAGCTTTTATAAAGAAGAGTGATATTGTGTGTGTGCATTGTGGGAGCAATGTTCTGTTTTTACTAAATCCCCCTTATGTAATTTTTATGTGGTCAGTTAGTAACTATATTTTGGCAAAACCGATGCCATAGTTTGATAATTTTAACATCACTGTTTAATATTTTATCTTCAACTGAAAGTTTTGCCTTTTCAACTATGTACTAAATAATAGTGATTAATGTCTTTCACACAAGTTTTCCTTGCAATCTTCTTGGCTCAACTGAAAATCAAATAGGCAGACACTGTGACTAGAAACACCTTGTAGATATAGAATTATCACATTAAACTGACATTAAACTACAAATTATTGTAGCATTGTATTTAAATGTGTAGTGAACTGGGATGAAATACTTTCTCACCTTCAGGGAAATAAACTAAGAAAAGCTGAATATTCTGAAATACTGCTGACTATAAGGAGATATAAAGTAGTTTGGCCTTCATCATTTCTTCAGAAATAATGTTTATGAAAGTAGATGGTGTAATATGACCCAGCAATCCCACTCCATATTTTAAAAGAATTGAAAGCAGAAACTAGAACAGATATTTGCATACCAATATTCATAGCAGCATATTCACATTTGCCAAAAGACAAGCAACCAAAGTGTCCGTAAATACATGAATGCATAAACAAAATGTGGTATATACATACAATGGAATAGTATTCAGCTGTAACAAAGGAATGAAGTTCTGATTCATGCAACAACATGGATGAACCTTCAGGACATCATGTTGAGTGAAATAAGCCAGACACAAAAGGACAGCTATTGAAATAATTAGAACAAGCAAGAATATAAATTACCAGGGGACTAGATGGGGTTAGGGAATGGGAAGTTAAAGCTTAAAACGTATGGGGCTCCTATTTGGAACAAAAGAAATGTTATGGTAGCAGAACATTGTGAATGTGATTAACAGCACTGAAATATGTATATTTGAATGTGGTTAAAAGGGGAAATGTTAGGTTGTATCCATGTAACAGAATAAAATTTTTTTAAAAATCCATAGACCTATACTACACAGTGAACTCTAAGGTAAACCCTGGACTATAGATAATAGCACAGTTATTAAAATTTACCTTCATCAGTTGTAACAGTGTTCCATACTGTAGCCATTTGATGTAATTATGAATTCAAAAAATCGATATTGAATCATGCTTGTAAACTGATCTGCTAATTTGGGCATGATTAAGTTATGATTAGGGCGTTGACTGGGCCACATCAGTAGGGCATTGAGCCCCACCCCTTTGTGGGTGGGGGAATCGAATATAAAAGGCGAGGCAAAGGACAGAGGGAGCAGATTTGAGAAGCAGTTTTTGAGAAGCAGTTCTGATGTTGGAGAGAATGCCCCAGGAGAAGAGAACTGAGCCGTTCACCTGATAGTCTACAGCTGACCTTGTGGAGCAAGTGGAGGAGCTAAGCCCAGGGAGAAACGCAGACTTGGGAAGAGAGGAACCCAAGAATCCTGAACCCTGGCAAACGTCAGCAGCTGTCTTGCTCCAACACGTGGCAATGGACTTTGGTGAGGAAAGAAACTTATGCTTTATGTCCCAGTAACTGTAAGTTTCTACCCCAAATAAATACCCTTTATAAAAACCAACCGGGGCCCGGCTAGATAGCTCAGTGGATAAAGAGCGCGCTGGGGTACCACATGGGAGGCCCCAGGTTCGGTTCCCGGGGACCTCTCCGAGCGGGCAGACGGCCTTGAGAAAGGTGAGCCACCATGGGCGGGGCAGAGCCGCCGTGGGCAAGGCAAGAAGCCGCCACGGGCAGGGCGGAGCCCCCACGGGCATGGCAAAGTCACCCGTGAAAAGCGGAGCTACGGCCTGCGAACCGCAGAAGCCAGGCAGCCTGCAAAAAACATGGAGGACTGCTGCCCGCAAAACATGGAGCGGAGCCGCCCGTGAAAGCGGAGTGGAGCCACCCAGGAACGGAGCGAGCCGCCGCCAGGGAGGGCCGACTCGGCGCATCGCCGCAAAGACGGGGGGAGACAAGAAGCAGACATAGAAAAACACAGAAGAATGGACACACAGCAAGAGCAAGCAGAAAGGGCGGGGGGAATATGTAATAAATTTTAAAAAAACAATAAAAAAAAAAACCAACCGATCATTGGTAATTTGCAAAAGCATCCCTTTGGCTGACTAACACACGTACCAATGCAATGTGTTAATAATAGGTTGGTATATGGGATTCTGTATTTTATGTATGATTGTTCTGTAAACCCACAATTTCTTTAATAAGGAAAAATAGTAAATGGTGTGAAATTGGCTATTATTTAATATTAACTGGGAAATAATTTCAAAAATTGAAAAAAACAGATGTTATTAAACAATCAAGCCAAATAATATTTATATGTGCTAGGAATAACTAATTTAAATTCAAGTCCCTATTTTCTTATATGAGTAGCTAACAGTTATTTATCACCTTGTGCCAGGCATATCTTGTTTAATCCTCCCAACAAGCCTATGAAGTAGAAACTATTATTATCTCCATTGTTATACTGTATAACAGGAAAGCTACCTCACATGGATTAAAGAATTTTCCCAGAATCCTACAGTTGGTAAGAGGTGGCATTAACAATTTGATTCCAGGCAATTGACTACAGAATCACTTCACTTTACTGCTTCTATGGGGCTAAAGACTATATCAGGTATTGAAAGACACAAAGAAAATTAAGTTGCAAAAACTGAGTTCAGGAAATTGACATGCTAATAGCACTATTGCTGCAATCAGAGTCTAGTATAACTTTTTTTAGAAATACAAAGGCCAATCTATGATTCTTAGATGAATTTTCTGTATACTTAAACTCCCTACAAGACATTATTATTATTTTAATTAGTTTATTCAGTCACAATTAATTTATGGTTACATAACTATTTATCACTTTTTCTGCTCTTAATATCTTTTTGCAACCCAAGCCTTCTATCTGAAATCTTTTTTTATTTTCTTTCTGCCTAATGAATATCTTTTGGCATTTCCTAGAATGCAGGTCTGCCTACGGCAAATTCTCAGTTTTCTCTTTTACCTTTATTCTTGAAAGGTTTTTTACCTCTGGTTGTAGAATTCTAATTTGGCTGATTTTCTTTTATTTCATTGTATTTTATTTAAACACATTCTAGATAAAATCCCACTGCAGTTTGGCTATTTTTTCCTGCTGGGGAGTTAATTGAACTGTTGCTTCTTTTCCTTTCTACCTCCTTTAAAGATTTTCTCTGTATTTTTGAATTTCTGCAGTTTTACTCTAATGAGTTTAGGCATAGATTTGACTTCATCTATCGTACTTGAGGTTCACAGGGCTTTCTGTAGATGTAGATTCACGTCTTTTGTATGTTCTGGAAAATTCTTAGTCATAGTTTCGTCAACTAGGTAATACCAGAAATTATATTGATACATAATAGGATATGAACATTTTTATCTTTACTAGATGTTGCTAAATTATCCTCCAAAATGGTTGTACTATTTTACAGAACTATAAGCAATGTATGAGTGTTTCAATTTCTCATTATCCTTTTGTTATTTTAGATACTAATTTTTTCCATTCTCATCCACATGCAATTGTATTTCATCCTTGTTTTATTTTGCATTTTCCTGCTTACCAAGATTGATCAACCCATATATTTATTCATCTTTGATCTCCCTCTTCTGTAAATTTACCTTTGCCCATTTTTCTTTAGGGCTATTTTTTTTCTCTCATTGTATTTTTTGACTTTTTAAAAAATACTGATAATAATCCTCTTAGTTATGTGCTTACTGCTGCATTTCCTCAGGTTGTTCCTTGCCTATATCTTTGTACAGAGGTTATTGTTTCTTTTTTAAAGTTTTTAAATGTATTGCTCTTTTCCTATATAGTTTGTTCTTTTCTAACAATTACTAAAATGTTTAGCCATAGTAAAGTAATAAAATCTTGCTTTTGTACATTTAAGCTGAATTTTATTTTTGTGAATGGTATGAGGAGCATGTTTAATTTTATTTTAATGAAAATTAAATTTTCAAAATGAAAATTCTGAATGAGAGTTACTTCAGGACCATTTTTGCTTACCCCACGTAATTGTAATGTACCTTAGATTCATATTACCCATACACATATCTGTTTCTGTGCTATTTCATTTTCTGACTTGACTTTTGATGTAGAAATACCTTACTTATTTAATGTTTTTAGCTTTATAATAAGTCTTTACAAGTGGTAAGGCAAATCTTTTCCCCTCTTTATTTTTAAAACATAACTCAAATATACTTGGTAGACTATTCTTCCACATGAATTTTAAGATAAACTTTATAAATTCATTAAAAAGACCATTATTAGTAAGATTGGAATTCCCCTGGATTAATAGATTGGGGAGAATTTATATGTATATATATGAAATTCATATTAATTTTATCTTTTGAAATCATCTTATTGCTATATGTCCTTCAATAAAGTTTATTTTATTCATAAAATTATTGAACATTTTTTAATAAAACAGAAATGATACATAGCATAATGTTTTGTTATTGTGAATAGAGCATATAAAATTGTATTCTTTAATTGTTACTATTATATAAGAATCATACTAAATTTTAATTATTAACCTTGAATTAAGCATCCTGGCTGAATTTTCTTATTAGTTTTAATAATTTGCTTGTAATTTCTCTTGGATTTACTATGTACATGTTTTTCTAACAGCTATAGATTTGTTTCATTCTTTTAATTCTTATACCTCGCCTTTCATTTCTTGTCTTATTATATTTTTAAGTGGTAATAGAGGATGTTCTTATCCTATTCCTGACTTTAGAAAAACTACTTCAATCATTTTGCCCTTATGTGTGATGTAAGTGCTAGGTTTTTGAGACATACATTTTATTGGACTTAGGAAGTTCCTCTTTATCTTAGTTTGCTAAGAGTTTTTTTCTTCTTTAATAATAAAGGGATTGAGTTTATTGAATGCTTTTTCTATTAGGAAAAAAACTTTCATATACCCTTATAAATTTTTTAATATGGCAAATTATAGTAATAGATTTTCTGATGTTTAATTCTCCTTAAATTACTTATATTAACCCTACCTTGTCTTGATTTTTAAATACACAGCTGAGTTCAGTCTGCTAATATTTCATTTGAGATTTACCTTCATGAATGAAATTGGCATATGTCTTTCTGTTATTATACTATCTTTGCTCAGTTTTAGTTGCAAAATTATACCAGATTCCTAAAATGAGATGAGATATCCTTTTTCTTTTAAAGATTTTTTTTAAAATCTTTATATATCCCCCCCTTGCTGCTTGTGTTCACTGTGTTCATTTTTGCTTTGCGTTTTTCCGTGTCTGCTTATCTCCCCCTGCTGCGTCAGCTCACCGTGCGGCAGCTTGCCTTCGCCAGGAGGCCCCAGGAACCAAACCCGGGGCCTCCCATGTGGTAAACCAGAGCCCAACCAATTGAGCCACAGCTGGTTCCCAAGATATGCTTTTTATATGCTCTAGTATAGATTATAAATTTGGAAATATCTGTTTCTTGAATGTTTATAAAATCTGTAATAAAATCCCTCAGTCTGATACTTCTTTTGTGAGTTGACTTTTGACTTTTTTTAAAAAATATAATCACAGTCATGCATAAAATTTCTTTATTTTTGAAATATCTTTTGTAATGTCTTTTTCATTGATATACTTAATTTCTTTTTTTCTTTTTTCTTCATCAATATTAACTGAGGCTTGTCTGATTTATGAGACTTTTTAAAGGACCAAGTTTTCTTTCTGTTGATATGTTTTCTATTCCCATAATTTCTGCTCTTGTCTTTATGATTTCCTTCATTGTAATTTCTTTTGACTTTTCTTTTTGTAATTTATTGAGTTGCATGCTTTGCTATTTGTTTTTAAAGCTGCTTTTTATTTTCTATTATATTCATTTAAGGGATTAAGTATGTTCCCTAAGATGAATATGTAGTATTTTGTGGCTAAGTCATTTCAAAATGTTTCTTTTTTTTTTTTTTAAAGATTTATTTATTTTATTACATATCTCCCCTTCCCCCCCGTTGCGGGGACGCGCCGAGACTTGGTCACTGCGCAGGCGCGGCTTTCCCCGCTTGTGGGCGGCTTCTGCTTCCATCACGGCCGGCTCCAGTTCGCGGGTGGCTGGCTGTGCTCGATTTGCAGGCGACCTGCCCTGCCCGTGG
>PVKH010005122.1:0-22553 GCA_004027955.1 Chaetophractus vellerosus
GACAAGGCCAGACACAGAGCCTCCAAGTTCCCATTCTTTGCACCACAAAAGACTAGATGAACTGTTTGTCCCCACTGATCAATCAGAACATACTGTCCATTAACTTGACTGGATCAAACTTTAGTTAAGCTTCTCTCCTTTCCCCAGGCCTCTGAACTCTGACCCTCCCTCAAAGTTAGCTTGTAAATGTGCCCTCCTGAGAATAGGCTGATGTCTGCGTAAAACATCCCCTGATCTACTGTCCTGCCTGCCTCCTCCACCCACTATCCCACTTCATTTTACTGACGGATATCATTCATACATGAACATACATAAACAATAAATGTATACTAAAGTTGTGAACTTACGAAACAAGCACGCACATCATCATACAAGGCTTACTTTACATCCTCCCACTACCAACACCTTGCATGGTTTTGGAACATTTGTTACAACCTATGAAAAAGCATCATCGAAACATTACTACTAATCTTAGCCCATATCTTTCATATGATGTATTTTCCCCCCAACCCAACCAATTAACACCCTATATTAGTAATATATCTTTGTCAATATTAGTATTATATCTTTGTCATCATTCAGGAGAAAATGTTTTTCATATTTGTCCTGTTAACTAGTCCATCACCACCACTGGATTCCTGTGTTAATGCCTTTTCATGCCTCCTTATCAAAGAAAAGCCCTTTTCTGCCTGATCTTTGAGACACCAGCAGATCCCAGAGTAGGAACCCTCTCCCTACTGCAACAGTCTCTTTCCCCACTCCTGCAATAATACTTTCAAATAAAGTGTCTCCTTACCTAAGCCTGGATTTATTTTTTATTTGATGGCTATATCTGCACAATAGTAAGAACTTAATACATTTTAAGTTTCGTTTCTATTAATAATTGTATTTGTACATAGATTTGCATGGAAGATGAAAGTGATTTCATCTTCTGTGATAGTTACCCTAATGTGTCAACTCGGCCGGGTAATTGTGCTCAGATGTTTGGTCAAGCAAGCACTGGGCTAACTGTAATACAGGACATTTATGGACTTTAGTCATCGGTGAGTTTACGGCATAGATGGCTGATTACATCTACATCAATCAGGGAGATTGTGGTCAGCAATGAGTGACGCTTTATCCAAGCAGTTGAATGCCTTAAAAGGGGAAGTGATTTCAGCATTCAGAGAGAATTTCCCAGCTCGTCTTTGGACAGCCAATGTCTCCCGGAAACTCATCAAGGACCTTCACTGGACTTTCTCTGGAGCCCCTGGTTTGCATCCTGCCTGCAGAACCTGGACTTGGGCAGCCCACGGTCACCTGAGAGACTCTTATAAAATCTCCTACTATTTACAGATATCTCTAGTTGATTCTGTTTCCTTAGAGAATCCTGACTAATGCATCTTGGAAGACCAGTGGTTTTCCTCCAGATACCAATTAATATATTACATATATATTACAAATGCTAAAATTGAAATAGCAAAATTTTCAAGTAATTACGAAGATGGTAAACCAAGGTGTAATGAGTGTATCTGAGGCTCACTGTATGACTAAGTGCCTTCTGCACTAGTTTTAATTGATCTTTAATTGATCTAAACTATATTTGTGACATGACACAGTTCCTTGGGGGGCAATTACCATTAACCTGTCATGTCATAAACAACTAAGCATCAAGAACATGTCACTGTCTCCATTAAAGGTTTCCCTTAATTGGGTGCTCACTGAAAAGTTGATTAGTCTAACAAAGGGATGTTTTACTGACCTCTACACCTCAACTTTCAAAATTGAACTCGTACCCTCTGCCACTACAGCTTCCAACACGCTCTTCCCTCCAGTGTTTCTTAGTCCAGCAAATGGCACCACCATCCATGCAGTGGCCCAAGCCAGAGACCTGAAACGTGGTCCGTGAGGGCAGCAGCGAGGCCTTCTGTGTTCATGGCTGATCTCCAGTCCCTATGCAAAGAGCCTTGAATAACTGCTTGATGAATTAATTACATCTGAACTTCATCTCCTAAATCTCTCTAAACCCGACTATTCTTCAGCCCAGCTAGAATCACCCTTGTCTAAGCCACCATCACCTCTGACCTACAGTCCTGCAGAGTACTGCAGAGTCCTTTCTCTGTATCTACTTCTACCTATTTCAACCAGCAGTGAGGTCTTTCTTAAAACACAAAGTTGACCTTGTTAAGTCTCTGCTTACAACTTTTCAACTCTCCTTGGAATAAATACAAAATGTCCTGATACTGCTGTGAAAGGCCATCTTGATCCAGCCCTTGTCCACCTCTCAGGCCTCACCACTTTCCTGCTTTTGACTTTAGCCTTTCTGAACTTATTTCAGTTTCTCAAAACTACCATGGTCTGAGGCACTGCCCATTTCAGCACGGATGCAGAGCTGGAAAGAGCATTAACCCTAACAGCAACAAGAGAGTGCAAATCAATGCAGGGTAAATGCTAACCCCACACCCCGGGGAGGCAGGCAGCGGCAGGGAGAAGCAGGACTCCAGCACTGGCTCACCTGGGACTGGCTAAGTGTGACAGCCCCGGGAGCCGCAGAATTAGGAGGATTCCACCTTCTCACAGCTTTTACTACAGGAACCCCTCAAAGTGCTCACAGAGAAGATGAGGGAACATCTTCAGACCACTTCCCCTGGGGTCCTGGCAGGGGAGGGGAAAGCAGCCACTGCTGAGATGCCCAGGCTCAATGCCCCACCACACCTTCTAAACAAAAGCCTCCATCTGCAACTCAGCTGCTTTGTTGTGCTGTGCCGAGCCCACAGGAAGCGTTGCTATTACCTGAATTTTAGTAGGACTTTTTAAAAAAATGAAAATCTTTTATAATATCAGAATACCTGACACTGTATATTCTAGTTTTTTATTTAACTCTAAATCAAGTATCTTTTGGGGTCCTCTACTGGCTACAGAATAAAATTCTAATGCCCAAGTATACTATTAAAGGCTTCCCAGAATCTAGCCAGATTACCATTTCAATGAATGCTTGAAACTGCTATGCCCCATAATTTTAGCTCAATAGTTATTCTGCCCTTCCCTCTCTTCTCTGCTTAACAATCTAAATTTATTCTTAAGAACTAAATTTAATTCCACTTGTAATTTTTTCTCCAGAAATAAATCTCCCTCAATCCTTTAAATTTTTGCTGTGCCCCTCAACATCTCCTGTTAATTCAAACAGTACCTTATTTAGTAAAATGTATTCTTTTCCTCTCATTAGACAGAACCCATATTTATTTTTTCCCTATGTAGTAGTTTCTCACTTGATATTTTTAGAATTAAGTTAAATAGTACCATTTAATTTGGGGAAAAATAAGCTTTAACAAAGTTTTATTAATTTTCTTTGTAGTACAGATCACTGCAAAATATTAAAACTATAAGTATCACTGTTTAAATTTATTAATTTGGTAACCACAAATCACTAAGTATTAATGATAGTCACTGAGATAATTTAGTGTTGCTCCACTGATTATAATTTCAACATAATATCTGTTTCTAAATAGTAAACAGTCCAATTCATTTATATATTAGCAATTCTAAAAATCAATGAAGTATACAAATAACTTCTCCTGGAGATAATATGGGAAAAATAAACACGTGTGCATGCATGCAAGGAGTACACAAGTAATGTACAATCTGAAATAATCTCTCTTACACGCTTTCTATGTCTTGTTATATGCTAAGATTGGATTACAGTGGGGGGAGGGGAGGCAATATAAAAACAAAACAAACTACGTAGGCCATATATGATTTTTAAATTGTTCATATCAGACATCCCAGACTGCAACCATGTAGCTAGAAGTGCAGAATGAAAACAAGAAACTGGGAGTGGGTACAGCTCAGTGGCTGAGCACCTGCTTCCCATGTCCGAGGTCCCGGGTTCAATCCCAGGTGTCTCGGTCTCATATATTATTATTATTTTCGTGCTAGCACTTTAGATATAATGAACAAACATGTAAGTACAATATCACTTTATTTCTACAGATAAATTATCAATTAAACATCAAAAATAATGGTCATTTTCACATAAATCCTCTGATATATCAAATTGAGAGCCACAGAAAAGGCAAATTTTAACATATCTATATGACTGTCAAATATTTCTTTGACAATTATTTAAACCTGTGATGCTTTCTATGGAAAAGACTTCTGCAAAATAATAAATGCACAGGTTGTAAACTGTCTGCAACATGCTACAAAGGAAAAAATGTAAGCCAACTTTAAAAAAAGAAAGTTTCCCTGAGCTTTCATTCAAACTCTTGGAAGGAACCTATTTTAGAAGTACATTTCTCTTCTTCCTCTCAAAAACTCTTAACCTGAGAACTTCTGTGACCATATTAAACATCAAATTTAAAATATGCACAAAATAGGAAATCATGTAATGTAAGAAACCATGTTGGTTAAGATAAAGTCCCTGAAATTAGTATACACACATTAGAATGCTTCCAAATAAAGAAATTTAATAAAACTAATTTAGAACTGTAGAATTGAACTCAATACAATAAACCTTGAAAACCATAACCACAGTACAAAGCTATCTCCTAAATTAAACTAAGGCACTATTTTTCCACAAAAAGAAAAAAAAATTTTCAATTATAAAAGTTTACACTAATTTATTGCTAAGAAATCCAAATACAGGACTGTGCAAAGCAGAAAATATCATATAATCCTACCCTCCAGAAAATAACTACTGTTAAGATTCTAGTTAGTTGTTTTCCAAGTAATTCTCCAACTAGAATCCTACCTGTTCTATACCTTGCTCCTTTGTTTTTTTTCTTTTACTAATATAAGATAGACATCTTACTATAGCAGTAGAGCATTATACATAGTGATACAGCATAATTTATTTAATTTCAACATCTGTGCATCATTTTGAAATTAACCTGTTTGATGAAACACAGTGGCTTGTCATTTCCTCAAGACACCTGCTCTCCACAGACACATCTCCCGCCCCAACTCACTGCTGATCTCTTACCCAGCTGGCCCCCGAGGGCGGCCTTCTCTTGAGCATATCAAAATAAACTGCATCTCCGTACTTGCAGAGCGCCTAATATCAAACTTCTCACCTTTTATCATGAACATGCACTTACTGGTCTAGACTCCTCACAAATGTGAGAGCTTCATTTGGCCACGGACCATGTCTTAACCACACTGGTTTTCCCAGCTCACTGCCTAGCTCAGGGCAGGCCCTCAAACAATGTCTAGCTTGGGAAAGAAGAGAGGGAGGCACTGCTGAATGATTAAAAAAAAAAAATGCCAAAAAGAATTTAAACCCTAAACCACAATGCACCTATAGGTCCTCAAAGACAGGCACTCTGTTCCAACGCTGATCTGATGTTCGCATTAACTCAGGTACATCTAGGCCCTGCTCAGCACCTGGGAGGAGGGTTTATCAGCCGCAAATCTAGGAAGAACAATTTCTGAAGGTTTAAAAACTTTAAACAAAAATTAAAAACAGCGTTTACTGTGAATTTCATAATTTACAAGTTCAGATAAATAACTCAAGAGAGTGAATATACTTTTAAAGTTTGAATACGAAAAGACTTGTATTATTTTCAATGCTGTGCCATTGAAAGATCTTTGAAAATAGTTAAGAGAAGATATTCAATTAATGGAAATCACTTCATTAGATGGAGTTTCAAAAAATACTAGTTCGCCCTTGTCCCAGAGGCTGACCACGTACAGTCAGCACAGAGTATGGACTCAGCAGTACTCTACTGCTGCTACTCGAGGGGCAAGTCCTGGCAGTTTCCTCCGGCTCAGGCGCGTAACTGACACAAGCACGAAAGCTTTCTTTTAAACTGATGGCAGAGCTGTATTAACTTTTATACAAGGCTGGCTTGAACCTTGCATGCTCAATTATGCTAAGCAGAAATATTCCTCTTCAGTATTTTGAAAGCAGTGGATTTCTAAGGAGTCTACTTTGGACACTATAAATACTTTAAATGGACACCTCTCTCTGTTAGGCGTGCCTATGTCATCAAAGCTGACACTGAAAAACTATGTTTCAGATTTTAATTCATACATTTTATTCATACATTTTGTTTTATTTCATATACTTATTCATACAAAACAAAGCATTAGTTTTAGACTTATCTTCCTCTACTAGGCAGAAGCAGTATCTGTTCATATTTGTAGCTACTGAACATAGAGAATCAATCCATAAAACTTTCCATAAGCCATATTTTATTTAATAAGGAGCCTGTCTATTATGGGGTTTTCTATGTACTTAGAATGTATATCCCAGTTCTGCAACAATGGCTGAATGAACGCCCAACAGAATGCCTGACCATTTATAGACAGTAACTACAAACTTTAAACAAAATATAAAAATGAACTATCTGAAACCTCTGGAGAGTGATGACAAACAGGCAGATTCTGGAAGGGAGTTAATACTTAAAAAAAGAAACGGTCTGAGGTGAATTTACTGATTTTAGAACTTTTAGCCTGAGAGGCAGTGCTTCAAGAGCAAACATTGTGCTGAAATGTGAAAGAGGAATACCAAAGAAGACAGAGCCAGAGCTAGGAAGCCCCAAATTTCATGTATAAAATCTGCCAAAATCTCTGTTTGACTCTTGAATCATGCACATTTAAAACAAACAAACAAACAAACAAACAAACAAACAAACAAATAACCACAAAGTGCAAGTGTCAAGCGAAGGAAAGAATGGAACTGAGATTTGAACTCCTACCCTGGGCAAAGTTTGAATTTTGAATCCAACCAAGTAATTGGCTGCTAACATACACTTTGAATAATCAAAATTATTCAAAGGAATATAACAGATTGCAAAGTTTCCACAATAGAACATTCCGATGTCCATTATACAATCCAAAATTACTCAACATGCAAATGACGAGAATAATGTGACTCATTAACAAGAGCAAAGGCCATAACTGCAGGCCAAACCTGAGATGACCAAGATTTTGAAATTAGCAGATAGGACTTTAAAGCACCTATTATAACTGTACTCAATGGCATAAGGAAAACAACCCTTGCAATGAGGGAAAAAAATTAAAAAACTATAAAGAGGTTAAAAAAAAATAGGTGTGTCTGCATGTGCATGTATAAATGGATCAAATGAAAATTCTCAAACAGTAAAGTACAATACCTGGCATAAAAAATTCACCTGATGGGCTTAGTAGCAAAATGGAGATGACAAAAGAAAGAATCACTGAGCTTAAAGATATAGGTGTAATAATTATGCAATCTGAAAAGAGAGAGGAAAAAACCCTAACAAAAGCCAAGAGAGCCACAGGAATCTCTGATAATATAAAAAAGTCTAATATATGTGTAACTGACATCTCAAAAGTGGAGAAAAAGGGTCAGAAGAAAGTATTTGAAAAAACAAAGGTCTACATATTGATGAAATGGACAAATGCATTGAAAAACACAATTGAAAAGTTTAACAAAAGATGTCATGGAAACTCTGACAAGCTCCATAGCAATTAAAGATATTGAATTAAATTCCAGACCCAGAAAACTTTGCTAGTAAATTTTCTCAATACTTGGAAGAAATAACATCAATCCGACACACATTCTTTGAGAAGAAAAAGGAAGGAATACTTTCCCACTTATTTTATGAGATCAGCATAACCTTAATACCAAAATCTGACAAAGATATTACAAAAAATAAAAATAAAAAATCCCAAAACCCAAATTTACAGACCAGTATTACTCATGAACATAGATGCAGAGTTACTTTACAAAATATTGGCAAACTGAATCCATCAATATATAAAAAAGATAATACATCATGATAAGTAGGGTTTAGCCCACAAATGCAAAGTTGGTCTAAGTTAGCAAAATCAATGAATATGAGTCACTGCATAAATACTACTTTGGTATAAGAGTAATACCAGTTGCTCTTTTCAATAAATCCCACTCAGGATCAAAGCTCTCAGCAACACTGAAATAGAAGGGAACTTCCTTTACCTAATAAAGGTCATCTACAAAAAATCTACACTTAAAATATAATTCTAAATAATAAAATATTGAATGCTTCTTCCTAAGATTGGGAATAACCCACTTGTACCAATTCTATTCAACATTATTCTGGAGATCCTAGGAAATATAATAAGGCAAAAGAAAGAAAGAAAAGGTATAAAAATTGGAAAAGAATAAAACTTTATGCAGATGATACAACTGTTTACATAAAATAACCTAAGGAGTTTACAAAATTTAGAAGAACTAGTAATAAGTGAATTCATCAAGGAGACAGCAGAATACAAGGTTAATGTACAAATTTTCATAGTTAAAGGAAAAAAAACTGAAAAATGAAAATTTTAAAATATACTATTTGCAATAATGTCAAAAAACAAAAAATATTTAGAAATAAGTTTAATAAGTTAACTATCCTACAAAGCACATAAAACGCTGCTGACAGAACTTAAAGACCTAAATAAAAGGAGAGGTATACTATGGTCAAGGAAAAGAAGATTCAATATTGTTAAAATGATAAATCTCCCTCAAATTTAAAGAGTCAGTGCAAGTGCAGTCATATTCCCAGAAGATTGTTTTGTGGAAGTTGGCAAATACACTCTGAAACAGAGATGGATTTACAAAGGACCTAGACTATCCAAGAAATCCTGAAAAAGGAGAAGATAGAAGAACAACATTATCTAACTTCAAGTCTTACTATAAGGCTAAGTAATCAGGACTGTATGGTTTTAGCATAAGGATCAATAAGTAGATCAATGAAAGAGAATAAAAGCTCAGAAACAGTCCCCCACTTACATGGCTATCTGATTTTTCATCAAAGGTTCCATAATAAACAGTAGAGTGAAAACACCTTTTAACAAATGGTGCTGGGAAAACTGGATATCAATATGGGTAAAAAAAAAACTGTCATACATAAAAATTAATTTGAGATGTATCACAGACCTAAAAGTAAAAGCTAAAATGATAAACCTTTTAGAAGAAACACAAAAGAATATCTTTATAACTTAGATTTCTGGCAAATGGGTAAACTGTGGCATACTGACATAAGGGGCTACTATTCAGTCCATAAAAAGAAATAAACTATTGATAAATAAAACAGTATGCATGAATTTCAAAAGCTACATGTCGAGTGAAAGTAGCCTTCTACAAAACAGGACACAATTTTATGATTCCATTTACAGAAGCTCTAGAACAAGCAAACAATCTATAGTAGGGGAAAAAAGTCAGAACAATGGTTGCCTCAAGAGGGATTATTAAAACTGTAAAATATACTGAACTCAGTTAATGGTATACATGCTGAAGTATTTTTCCAATTTGCTTTGAAATGTGTCAAAAATAGGATGTTTGATGAAGAGAGGAAGGGACAAATATGTGATAAACGAAGTGTAACAGAATGTAAATGGTAGAATCTAGGTGTTAAGTGCATGGTGGTCAACATAAACTTCTGACTTTGCTGTACATTTGAAAATTTTAATAGAATATTGGAAAAGATGGATATTTACCTTATTTCAAAAGGGATATAGGATAATTTAATACCTGACATATGAATAATAAAAGCACTAAAATATTAGATGAAGCAACACATATTATAAGTAATGAATGAAAGAATATACCAAATGTTTAGAGTAATAGAATACTACGGTTGAACTCTAAACTGAATCAACTAAATGTAAGGCTTACTAGTTCTCAACTGATTATAACAAGAACAATGTACAATTTAGCTCAGGTGGTCAATGACAAAAAAAGAAGAAACATGCCAGTATTCTGGAGAAGGGAAACTTTTTATCCAGTAATAAATTATAAAGGAATTTATTGAATAAATTCTTTTAGAATGAGAACTGCACAACCAATGGTCAATGTAAAACAATTTAGCCTATAGCCATTTTTTGTATATTGGTAGTCAAAAGAAAGAATGAAGGAGAAAAGAGAAAGATTTAAATAAGATTAGAATAGACAATTCTCGATTGTTTACAAGCCAAATAATGTGCAAAGCATTTAATATGTATCATTTTATTTAATTCTTAATAATCCAATCTCACTCTATAAATGAGTGAACTGTTCTAAGTCACATAACTAGTAGGGTTCAGAAGCTCCACAGCTCACGCCAAAGTTAAAAAGACAGAATCAATAAGAAAGTGTTTAATGAACTTTGGGGGGGGGGAGAGCATCTCTAGAATATATCAAACAATATAAATTAATCATTTATTTCCTTGTGATGAAGTCTAACACAGCTGTACCGGACTCTTACAAGTCTTACCTTAGGGAACTGTTTTACAGGAATTAACACTTTCTGTCCCAGCTTCATGTTCTTATTAATCACCACATCAATGTACTTTTCTTCATCCTTGCCTTCTCCTTTTTGAAACTTTTCTATTTCTGTGGAGGGGGGTAAAAAAAAAAAAAAGAGTCATAAAGTATGTGATTAGAAGCACAGAGGTTGGGCATTCTGGTTAGTTATATTGTGCCATGAAACAGAATACAGAAATATGGGTCATTAAATCTACCAGTTTTTCTAGTAATGACATATGTCCTGTTTTATCAATGGTTCTTCACCAGTAGAGTAGAGGGAAAATGCATACATCTTGGCTCTGCAAAGTCTAATCTCAACTGCCCATGCTAATGGAGAACAGTGGTGGTCTAGATAAGAAACACATGTGAAAATAAAAAATAAGTTCCTCTGGGCCTTCTGGAATCCAAGAACAGGGCTGCTCTAACAGCAAGGAAACCAGCTTGCAAGCACTTTCAGTTCAGCGTTCGTAAGCACTGACACCTGATCACCAACTTGGCCGGGCTATCCAAGGCAGAACAACCAAGAATTGACTCCTTAAGATGGCATCAAAGCTCCCTTCCATTCACCTGTTACACACTCTTGTCTTTGCCAACACTCTTTTCTCTACCCACGGTACTGCACTGATGACGTCATCTTCATAAATCTCCTTTCCCTACTCAACCACATTAAACCCCACTGTTTGTGGGCAGCTGTCACTCTCCTAGGCGGGGGAATCAACCACATCTACCTTGATACTCACAAAGCACTTTATACAGCTCTACACTCTACCATGGCCCTCAGACGGACACAAAAACAAAGGTGGTGCCTCCTCAACCAAGACACAACTTTCTCTTAGGTAAAGTCTGTATCTTTATTCAGCAAACATTTACTACTAAGCACTCACTAGGTACAAGTTCCTGGTCCTGGAAAGTAGGAGTATATTATTTCATTCATGTTACTGCCTACAGCACTTGGTTGTACAGGGGGTACACAAATTGGTGCTTGAGATACTGGTGTATAAACAAGTAAATGGACTGTCACCTCCGAAGACCACGATACACCTAGGCTCAAAGATGGGTAAGAGTAGCATGGAGAGGCAGCAGAGATGGCAGGAGTTGTACAGAGGGCTACCAATATTTATTCGCTGTGCTTGTGAGCTAGGAATATTGAAGGAATATATTAACCCTGGAACTGGCACTTCACATTCATGATGAAATTCAATCCTCAGAGCAGATGAAAAAAAAGGAGGCTCAGAAAGGTGACTTCACTAATAAATGGCAAAGGTAGGACTTACTCCCAGGTTTGTCTGACTCCAGTGTGCTACTGCCATATCGCCAATATTTTTCATGTCTATCAGGCAGAAAATGACATTTTCACGGCAGCTTGGGACAATGAGAGGATGTGGTCAAGGTTAGGTGCTTGGGAAGCTCCTGGCCTCCTTCCTACTCACCACCACAGAAGAGCCTGGTGGGTCTAGTAAAGACATTGGGCAACTTTTGCCCCATGACACTGCTGATGTGCATTTCTTGCTGGACTGTTTTCTATTAAACGTAAGTATTTCCAAAGAGCAACAATATGTTACAATTTAAAGGATTAAATGGGATGTAAAGATTTCAAGATTCTAGGACCTAGATGTGCCAATTAACTGTAAATGTGAGTCTATAAAAAGTACCATTAGATTCAGTTTCTTCACATTTAAAATGAACAGTCTAAACTAGCATATCTAAGGATTTGGTTCTAAAACCTCGAGATTCTAGGTGATTTATAGATGCATATTACAAAGTCAGTATATGTAAAGACTAAGAATGAGAACTCAGAGCATTAATATGCTGGGTTCAACTGCAAACTTGACTGCTATGACAGAATTCAGTTACCTGATATGCTCAAAGCCTCAGTTCCTGCACCTGTAAAACAGCGGGAGCATCTACCTGCTATGGCTGTTCTAAGGATTAAATAAAATAAGCCATGTAGATCAAGCAGTCTAGTGCCTGCCGCAGAGTAAGTAGTCAATAAATGTTGGCTATTATGATTAGGATGATTCTTTTTAACAGCTTCAAGAAACCACAATTCTCTTAAATTGTATTTCTAATATTCTGAGTAAAAGAATCCACTTTTGAAAAATAAACTGACAGCATGTGAGTTGTAACCTCTTTCAAATTAGTTTTCAGAAATGGGCAAATAAGAACATTACTTGTAAAGCTAATTCATAAGTCCTTCAGGAATAAGAGCTGCTTCCAATTCTAATAAATCCATCCATTCTTATTAGTTATGACCATACTAAAAATCCTAAGAATCAATAAAAGTAAGTAGATATAATAAGAAAAGCCTATTTCACTAAATCCAAGTTTTCTAAAGAATGCTTCAATTAATGATGCTTACCCATATTATTACTGCCTAAATTAAAGGTACTAATTCACAATTGAGTCTTTAAATATCGAGAAAAACAAGATACTCATGATATCATAAATATGTAACAAATAGGTCAGTTGACCTTTTTGCCCTTCTCTGTATTTAGCATACAGTTTCAGATGAGTTCTAAAAAGCGCTGCCTAAGGGTAAGGCATTATGACCCCAATAAGAGCCACTAACACCTCCTGAGAAATGAGCTGTGCAGTACAAATTATACTAATGACCAACACATATAATTTAATCTTCACAGTAGCCCAACGAGGCTCTACTATTTTTCCCATTTTTCAGTTAAAAAGGTAGTTAATGCAGAATTGGGATTAAAACTCCTATCTGTTTGACTAAAAAGGCAATTTGTTTTCCTATAAATTACACAATAGGTTCAAAAGAACTGGACTTTTCCCAAAGTGTATGCACACAAACATACTCATAGTATGAAAATTACAGAATGGTGGAAATGAGCTAAATTAAATTTTGTTTCCCTCAGTAAAGAGCACAAGCAAAAAGTCGTACATCATCTGCTCCATCAAGTATAATGATTCATGAATTCAGCTTTAATAAGTAGAAGAAAATAAATTCGACCTTTTATTTATCTATTAATACTAGAATTGATAATGCCTTTAATAAAATTATAAGGTTCAGCAAAATTAGGTACACTACTCAAAACCACCTCCTCAAAAAAATTTTTTTTTAAAATTTTATGTAGGGATATGTGTCAAAATAGATTTAACTGCATATTTTGTTTTCAGATCTAAAATCTTTGAGTATAATTTTTGAGAACTCACACCAGATACACAATTTAAGATTTTTTTTCTTTCAATTTTTAAATTGACTTTTTTTTTCTTTTTGGTGTACAATTCTATGAGCCTCCTCCCCACCCCACCCGCTGTCTGTGTCCATTCGCTGGGTGATCTTCTGTGTCTGTTTCTTGCCTTCTCGTCTCATTTTTCTCCTCCAGGCTTCACTGGGATTCGATCCTAGAGACCTCCGATGTGGGAGAGAGGCACCCTGTCACTTGTGCCACCTCAGTTGCTGGTTTCTTGCGTGTCTCGTCTTGGCTCTCCCCTGCGTCTCTCATTTGTTGAGTCATCATCCTGCTGCGTGGCTTCGCTTGCCACGCAGGCCTGTGGCTCACCGCACAGGCCCAGCTCACCTGCTCACTTTTTTTTTTTTTTTAATTTTACCAGGATGTCCCAGGGATTGAACCCAGGTCCTTGCAGATGGTAGACAGATGCCTAATCACTTGAGCCATATCCACCTGACCAAAATTTAAGATTGAACTCCATAACATCAAGATTCCAAATGTTCTTCCTTGCACCAGTGACGTAAGTAACATTTTGAAGTAGAAAGTAAAGTGAAATAAAAAAAATACATATTTTACCATATACAATGTTAAAGTTTGAGATATGCCTGGGGTGATTTTAAAGAAGAAAAAAGTGAAAATCTATATAAAATACCTAATTTCCTCTCTGGATATACACAGCTTGGCAAAGTTTAGGTCACCAAAATATCTTGATATTATTTTAAGTAAGCTTTGAATTAAAATATGACGGAATAGTTTACTGTTGAAGAATTTTTTTTTTTTAAATAATAATTAAAGTCCAATGCCATGTGAGGACAGCAAAGCATGTGAGTTTGCATTTCCGAGACAAATGCAGGTGCTGCCATGGAAAGAGGCCCATCACGGGTGTCAACCAGCCCCAGCATAAACCATCACTCCAGATGCCCCTTTCCGGGGCCCTACTTTCCTCCAGCTAGAAAATTCAAAACTGGTCAAATTTTTGTTGTTTTCATTCAATATGCACTGTCCAATCAATGAAGTCGTA
The DNA here is from genome assembly GCA_004027955.1 of Chaetophractus vellerosus. NCBI lineage: Eukaryota > Metazoa > Chordata > Mammalia > Cingulata > Chlamyphoridae > Chaetophractus > Chaetophractus vellerosus. Next base: position 14,426 of record PVKH010005122.1, read on the forward strand.
TTTTCTAGTTGATTGAGGATTATTAGTTCAATATTTTCACAAAATCCAATAAAATAAAATAAAAAAAGAAATGAGGAATTGCACAAGATAATCTATGAAACCTTCAGACACCGGGCTAGCCTGTATGCTTGACTATATTTGGGAGTTCAAACCAACGTTACCACCTCTCTGATCTTTCCTGGGGGCAGGACAGGGTTTTTGACACCCACTAGGAGGGATATAACCCTTGTGTTAATTGTAGCTCAGGAAGGCCAACCACAGAAGAAATCCAATGAAATTTTCAAGGTCAAATCCTTAGGGGATTTGCCACTCTCTAATCCCTAGAACACATTTCGTAACATACGGCTTAGTGTTCCAAAGCCATCTCCCAACTCAGAAATAATAAGCAAATGTGTGGTTATAGTTTTAGATAATGTAGGGGATTAAATTCTATGCTTTCAAACCATGGACACTGAATTTCTATCAGCCCAGAAATCTAGTTTCAGGAATAATATATTGTTTCGTTTTTTATCTGATCACTTGATTTTATTTTGTTTTCTCCTTGATCCCATACAGAGCTTCCTAAGCAACAGCCAGTTCTCCTTTAAACCTAACTAAAACCAAAATACTGAAATCCACTAATCCAATAAAAAACAACCAAATAATCTTTGAATCTCAATGAGTTAAGTTCTAATATAAAAATTTACAGTAATATGTTTTCATTAAAACTCCTTAAATTCTATCACAGGATTAAGCATATCTAAGCTATTTCCCCTTTGTCTCAGCTATTTCAGTTTTAGAGGGTCAGCAGATCAGGACAGTGCTGTGCAACTCCCAAGAGTGCGAAGGACAGAGAGGCAAAGAACCCAGAACTACAAACATGAGTTATAAAACCCCACAGCAGCTGGGAAGTGCTCCCATCCCTTAAAACTGGATAAAACCCCTAGCTCACTGCAGCTGACTTGAGAGGGATACAGGCATCCTCCTCCCTGTCAGCTGTTCCAAGGAAAGAGGGAGCACGAGTTGGGGGGCTCCTCTTCAGTGAATCTGGACAGCAGAGCTCGCTTTGAATCTTGGCTCTGGCCAGACCAGCAACATGGAAAAATGGAGGCTGAAATAAAACTCCTCCATGGAAACGTTTACCAACAAGCGCCATCTGCTGACTGGCCATGAAACTGCAAGGAGAAAAACTGCTTTTAGGTCTCTTTTTAGCCTCAACCCTGGGAGAAAATCTGCACACCATATGTGAGTCCCTGGCCTGGTGTTGATAAATTGAGCTGAAATTGAGCTGGACAATTTTAAAGTCTTAGAATAAGATGAACCAAAAATCAAAGAAGAGCTATGGAGAGAAAAAAAAAAAAACCACCACTACTGGGCAAAAGAGAGAAATTGATCATCAGAGTAAATTCACCAACATATTCAAATGTCTAAGCATCAGCAAAAAATTACAAGCCACTAGGAAACAGGAACAGATGGCCCAGATAGAGGAACAAACCAAATATCCTGACAAGATATAGGATTTAAGACAACTAATCAATGATAAACATACAAATCTCCTGAATCAATTCAAAGAATTGAAGAAAAATATGATTAAAGAGATAAAGGATATTAAGAGGACATGGGTGAGCATAAAGAACAGCTTGAAAGCCTGCAAAGTAAAGTAAAAGAGCTTATGGGAATGAAAGACGTGATGGATGAGATTAAAAATACATTACAGGCACATAACAGCAGATATGAATTGCTCAAAGACAGAATTAGTTATTTCAAGGACAGAACATTCAAACTGGAAAAGACAGAAGACCAGAAAGAGAAAAGAATGGAAAAAATGGAACAGGGATTAAAGGAATTGAATGACAATGCAAATGTACAAATATGCATGTTATCAGTGTCCCAGAAAGAGAAGAGAATGGAAAAGGGGCAGAAAGAATATTTGAGGAAATAAAAGACCGAAAATTTCCCAACTCTTATGAACAACATAAATATCAATATCCAAGAAGGGCAACACATCCCGAACAGAATAAATCCAAGCAGACCTACTCACAGACACCTAGTAGTCAGAATGCCAAGTATCAGAGATAAAGAGAGGATTCTGAAAGCAGCAAGAAAAAGCAAAACATAACATACAAAGGAACCTCAAGATTAAGAGCTGACCTCTCATAAGAAACCATGGAGATGAGAAGAAAGTGGTATAATATACTTAAGGTACTGAAAGAGAAAAAGAATTCTGTATTCAGCAAAACTGTCCTTCAAATATGAGGGTGAATTTAAAGTCTTTAAATTGATTTGTTAAAAAAAAAAATTGTAAAGGAAGAAGCAAAACTATATCTATTTGAAAAAAGAAAAGAAAAAAGAGTCCCAGCTGGCGCTTCCCATGCCTCTCACTGACTTGACTCAGAGCTTGCCCATGCTCCCAGGGTGGGTCCCTCTTCCCTGCTCTAGAGGAAGCTGAGTAACCCTTGTGCACATACCAGGAGCATGTATGCCTGGCCCAATCTGTCTGATGGAGGACTCAGGGACTGAACCAAGATGCTAGTTACAAGCTCACCATTCAACAACTTGCTCTGCATGTACAAGGTGACTCATGGAATTTTCCTGCAGAATGCTGAGGAAGAGCAGTCAAGTCATGGCAGCCTGGGGCAAGGGATTGCTGGCTGAGGGTCATATAGTGCAAAGTCCATCTGGACCATGAAGAAACTGTTTCCTAGGAAGAGGAAACATTTGTAACAATGTAAATGTGGGAATTCACACAGCCATACATGCATGCCCCCCCAAAAAGGCATGTGCAGAAAGGATCAGAGAGCCTTATGCTTTGGACTGGAGCTATTTCCTAAACTCATTTTATGGATAAGCCCTGAAAGAAAGCAGCATTCAAGAAAAGCTCTTGCATAACATTAGCTAGATACAGACTTAGAGAACCTCAGAGTCTAAATTCCAGCAATAATACATTAAATAGAAAATGTCCAGATTTCAACAAACGATCATAAAACATACAAAGAACCAGGAGGAATGGTTCAGGCAAAGGAGATTAAAGCATTAGAAACCATCAATGAGGAGAACCAGACCTGGGATACTGCAGACAAAGACTTTAAAAAATTGGTCCTAAATATGCTCAAAAAACTAAAGGAAACAAAGCTATAGACTATAATTAATAGTACTATTACAATATTGTTTCATCAATTGTAACAAAGGTAACTATACTAATACAAAGTGTATTTTCATCATGATTTTTCTGTAAGCCTTCAACCTCTTTAATAAAAAAGTTAATAAGTTTTTAAAAAGCTGAAGGAAAACATGACAAAGAACTAAAGGAAATCAGGAAAATGATAAATGATCACAAAGAAAATAACAATATAGAGGTAGAAATTATGAAAAGGAACCAGAGCTGAAGACCACAGTAACAGAAATTAAAAATTCCTTCGAGGGGTTCAACAGCAGATTTGAGTTGGCAGAAGAAAGAATAGGTGAACTGGAAGATAAGACATAGGAAATCACCTAGTCTGAGGAACAGAAAGTAGAATGAATAAAAGTGAACAAAGCTTGAGGAACCAGTGGGACACCATTAAGCTTACCAATGTATACAATGTGGGAGTCCCAGAAGGAAAAGAAAAAGGCACAGAGGATATTCAAAGAAATAATGCCTGAAAACTTCCCAGATTTAAAGACATGACTATACTCATCCAGGATGTTCAACAAACTCCAAACAGGATAAAGCCAAACAGACCTATACTGTGACATATTATAAACAAACTGTCAAATACCAAAAATAAAGAAAGAACTCTGAAAGCCACAAGAGAGAAACAACATGTCATGTACAAGGGAATGGCAATAACGTTAAATGCCAATTTCTCATAGGAAACTATGGAGACCAGAAGGCAGGGGGATGACAGAGTTAAAGCGCTAAAAGCAAAAAAACTGCCAATCAAGAATTCTATACACGACAAAACTGTCTTTCAAAAATGAGCAAGAGATTAAGACATTCCTAGATAAACAAAAGTTGAGGAACTTCATGAGACACTAAAGAAAACCCTGCAGCTTGAAAAGAAAAGACAATAGACCATAGCACAAAGCAGCATGAAGAAATAAAGATTCTGGTAAGTGTAATGACATGGGTAAAAATAAATGCTAGTACTACTGTTATTTTGGTTTGTAACTCCACTTTTTATTTCCTACAGCATCTAAAAGGCAAATGCATAAAATATAAGGCTTAAACAGTGGTTTCAGACTTTTAGTGTATAAGCATGTAACTACATAAAGATGGCAGAATGGAAGAACATATTCTGTGTATACCCACTAAGTTAAGTTGGTATCTAAGCAAACAAGATTGTTATAGATTTAGGATGTTACATTTAAGCCTTATGGTGACTACAAAGAAAATACTGGAGAATATGCAAACTCACAGAGATAAAGAAAGTAGGGTACAGGCTGGGGTTGGGGGTAGGGGAAATGGTGAGTTAATGTGTAATGGGTGTAGGGTTTCTGTTTGGGAAGATAAGAAAGTTTAGCAATAGAAGGTGGCAAGAGTATGACAGTGTTGTGACTGAAAATAATCCCACTGAATGATATGCTTGGGAGTGATACAGATGGAAAAGTTTACATTTTATATATGCTCCCACAATTAAAGAAAATAAGAAAAAGCAGCTAAAGAGACAATGAAATTAAATGCAATACATGACTGTGGATGGGATCCAATAAGGGAGGGGAAAAAACTCAAAAGGGCATTATTGGGACATATTAAAAAGTAGGAATATAAACTAACTTTCCTATCAATGTTAAATTTCTTAAACTTGATAACTGCATTTAAGGTGATTATGTAAGTGAATATCCTTGGTTGTAGGAAATGTACATGGCAGTATTAAGTGTTCAAGAGCATGATGTATACAACCTACACTTAAGGGTTCAGAAAATGGATTGAGAAACTGACACACAGGCAGACATATAGATAGAAGGATTATAAGAAGATGGAGTGCTAAGACAGAAAGACGGCAAATGTGACAAAATGTTAATATTGGTGGATCTGGTTATCTGGGGGATAGGGGCATTTTGTAGTTTGTGGTATGGGGTTTGTATTATTTTTCTAACTATCCTATAAGTTTGAAAGCTTCAAAATAAAATGTTTTAAAATTTAGAAAAAAAAAACTCTACCAAATACACTGTTAGACACACTCAGAATATAAAAGTTATGAAAAAGAAGGGGAAAAAAAAGACTCACTTGCATATGCACAGAAAATATCTCCCCACTAACATATGAGAAACTAATAATAGAAGTTATCTATTTGGCATGGGAGGAACATAGCAGGCAGAGGCTGGGAGGTTTTTGCACTGTATCTCTTTTAACATTACTTAAAATTTTTGAATCGTGTATATTTTATCTATTTCAAAAATTTTGTAGAATTAAAAAAAAAAAAACATTTAAAGACACTGAAATGAAAAACTATCCAGAGACGGTCAGGCTAATATTTTACATACTGGCAGAAAATCAGAGCTTTATTCCCTCTTGACCATTCAATTTATGTTATTCACTAGGTATTCTTTTATTGAAACTATGACTAGGAATTTCTGCCTTATCTTACTTAAAGCAAAAGATGTGGTTTCTGAGAATTATATGCAATACATTTTATTTTGAGAGTTCAATATACTTTAAATGCAGTGGATTTCAGTTGAGAGGAAAAAACTACCATCTATCCAGAAAAGACAGACCGAGTTCTGATAGGTTGAAGAAATTATGCTAGGTGCTGGCAATAGGAAATAGTAAGTCTTATATAAGGAAAGACAGGCATTTAAATAATGGGAGAGAGACAAATTTAATAAATGTATTGAGTGCAATAAAAAACTTTGGAAAATTATTCAAAAACCTGATAAAATGTGTGCTGTATTCTTAAAGGATAAGGAGTGGAGAGTGCCAGGCAAAGAAATAATGAATTCTGTGAAGTAAATTAGCCCGTTACACCAGTTCACATCCTCTCATCTATTTCATTAGACTACACAGTTGATATCTGGATTTACTAAGGTATCATGAGATTTTTCCCCCTTTATTACTTTAAAAGCAATGGAATAATCAGACAGGTAATGATGACAAAATCCCATGATCACAAAGCTAATATGTGAAGAAGCCTGGTTACAAACTCAATCTCCTGACCCCAAATCCTGGGCTCTTGCAGGAAGATGGTACAGGTTCAAGGTGAGAAGGAGCAGGTGCAGGGTGATAAGTTCTGTTTGGCCAACAGAGGAGAAATAAGGATGTAAGCAGCAGGTCAGGGTCCTACTGTCAAGATGCGATACTGCCAGGTAGTTTCACAACACAACAGCATGCTACTAGAAGTTTTTAGCTGAGGAGTAGCATGGTAAGAGACATCCTAGAGGAAAGGTAATCTGGCAGCTGGTAAACTGGACAGTATGTGCAGAGAGATTAAGCACATTAAAAACACAACTAAAGAGATAAAACAATCTGACCAGAGGAGAAACAAATGAAGGATGAACTAGAAGGTGTCTTTATGTTGAAGTAGACAGAATATGGATGAGAAAACTATCAAGGCTCTTCTCCAATGGACTGAGAATCCCCCCACCCCCACCCTTCATTCCTTTCCTAGGGCTTGGTATGTGGTAGGTTTATTTAGATAAATGCTAAAAGAATGAGTGATGACACTGAATCATCAGCGCAAACAATGCACTTGCATACAGCTTTACCTTTTATACAGGAATCTTACCTGCTTTATCTCATTTGATCCTGACAATATTCCAGGAAAGCTTTTACACATGACAAAAGCCAGACAATATTTTGCCAAAACTCATTCCATTAGCAAATAGCAAGACTTAAACCCAAGACTTCAAGGCCAGGGCACTTTCCTGGCACATTCCATCAACAGGTCATTATAATGTTTTTGTCTAGCTAACAACCCAATCAAGCCTGTGGTACACAATGTTTCTATAAAGAAAAAAATTTATTTGTGAAATAGGTCCATGAAAGAACGCACCAATAAGCCAATGAATTCCTATGCCAAGCCCACGTGGATTCATCCTTTAGCTAGAAAACTTGATGCTCTGCAACTCCAACTTTCCCTAGAGGTTTTGGTCTTTCACTGGGCGGACAACTAAAGGTTCAGGCAAAAGTCCCATAAGGAACCAGAGGGCACTCAAACTGAGTCATCTGAAGGGAGCTTAACTAAGGGCCTATACATAAAGGTGTGGAAAGCCTAAGGCAACAGCACCAGCAGGTGGTGCGATACTTCAGTGTCAGTAAGAGAAAGAAAGTTGTTACTACCCCAAGGTCTGAAGGGCAAGGAAAGGAAAAAATAGAACTACTGAAACCCAGACAAAGACTGTATGGAAAGGGCAACCTGACAAAGACTAGAGACTTCCAACAGAGGGAGGCAGCCAGCCCGCTGGGATCCAGCAGGGAAGGAGCCACAAAGAATAAACACCCTGATCTCACTTTTCCCTCCTGTTTTAGAGGCCAATTATACTAGGACTAATATTGATTATTATTACTTTATTGACAATGACACACCAAGTAGAGAGCTCTGTATTTGATTTAAAATATCTCTGTAGCCTAACAAATCTATGTTTACATTACGTTTTACAGATAAGACCCTGAGTATTCAAAAGTTTAAAAACTTGCCAAAGCATGGACAACTAAAGTAGCAGAGGCAGGTTTCAGTCAGGCCTATCTGAATTCAAAGCCCAAACCTTTTAATCTCATAGATTAGATTAGATAGATAGATAGATTAGATTAGATAGATTAGATAGATAGTTTTATTTTATTTATTTGCTTATTTTTCCTAAAAATGAGATGTGAAAACGTTCTGGAAACTGTAAAACTCAAATATAAGTATTAGACTTGCTTAATGTAGCCACATCTGATTATCCCTTCACCTTATTTTAACACAACAAAGTTGTATGAGAAGTGCTGCTTCTATGTCAAGAGAACAACTTGAAATTGCAGAAGCTCATTATTGGTGATCTTCCTAAGGAAGAACTGAAGGAATTTTGCATAACATTAGGGAATGTCTAAGGCCCAAATCCAAATGAAAAAGTAAAGAAAAATTCCAGTATTGTCAAAATAAAGGAATTATACAGGTAGGTGAATACAAAGGAATCAAAGAGAAGCAGTCTTTGCACACAACAGCTGAAGCAAAAAAAAAAGGCGGGGGGG
>PVKH010005123.1:0-22486 GCA_004027955.1 Chaetophractus vellerosus
ATAAGCAATGGAAGAAGGAAAGAACTAACAAGCAAAAGACTAGGACAAAAAAGAGACCTAGAAAGACAGGATAAACCATGAAGGGTCATGGCATTGGCCTTGAGCAGACCTTCCTGATAGGAGGGCTGAAGCTTAAGAAAATATTTTTCTTATTATCAGCTGTTTACAAAATCGAGATGTCAGGGAATATTGGCATTTACAGTGTGAAATAAAAGAGTACAAGACAAACAAAGAAAGAGGAAATGATGGCCCATTCAGCGAAGAGGATATAAATCTAGAAAACACCAATGAAGAAGTTAAGAATGTGGATATACTGAACAAAGCCTTTTAAAATTGATTTCAAAAATGCTCAAGGAGATGAAGGAATATACAGAGAAGGAACTAAAGGATACCAGGAAAACAATGAATGGGCAATATGAGAGTTTTAGTAAAGAGTTAGAAATTTTCAAGAGAAACCAAATAGAATAATTGGAGTTGAAGACCTCAGTAACTGAAGTAAAAATTTCACAGGAGAATTTCAAGAGGAGATTGGAGCTGCTGGTAGAAAAAATCATAAACTTGAAGACAAGAAATTTGAAATGAGCAGAGCTGAAGAGTTGAAAGATAAAAGAAATATGAAAAGTGAAAATAGCCTAAGAAACCTCTAGGGACAATCAAGTGCAAAAATATACACATTGTGGGAGTCCCAGAAAGAAAAGAAAGAGATAAAGAGGTGGAAGGGAATATTCAAAGAAATAATGAGAAAACTTCCCAAAGTAATTAAAAGACATGTATATGCATAACCAAGAAGCCCAGAGGACAACAAACAAGATAAACATGAAGAAAATACACACTGTCCTATACTGATCACACAATCAAATGCAAAGGACAAGGAAAGAATTCTGGAAGCTACAAAAGAAAAGCAACATGTTATGTACAAGAAAGTTCCAATCAGATTGATTGCCAATTTCTCACCAGAATCCAGGGAGGCAAGAAGGCAGTGGGTTGAAATATTTAAAATGCTGGAACTAAACAACTGCCAGGGAGACTTTCTTTCAAAAATGAAGGAGATTTTATTATACTTATTCTTCTCTCTCCCTCCCCTCAGAACCTCTGGTGTCAAACCCTATCACTGAAAATATTTAGTACAAATTTCTATCTTAGCAAACATATAATGAATACATTTTTTTTAGTAAAATATTGGTTCACACAATCATAGTTAATTGAATTAATTTTGGATAATGTTCAATATGAAGGAAATTGGAGTGAATGCAACTTGATAGAAAACAATTTGAAAATTATATTGATAGGTAATCATTTTATTCTCTTTCCTTTATTATAAACAAGATGCTTAATTTAAGGTAATCATTACCTGGATTGTGTTTATGTAAATTTCTTTAAAGTTTGCTCTTCTTTGGCCTTTTAAATAGCAGTGCTTATGTATCTAACGATGAGAAAGAAATAAACAAGCAAACAAAAAGGACATTTTTATCAACTTTTCTTTTGAGTTATAAGTGTGAGGATGGTCAATTCGGGTGATGGCCTTGGCCCTAGCCAGTTGCAGCCAGCTGGAGGCTGGCACCAGGGCTGCGGCCTCTGTCCCCACTTTATCCTTGGGCCTGTGTCCAAAATTAGCTGGTAGAACTAGCATGCAGCAAATGTTCTCTAAACAATCCTGGGGCCGAGGACGTTTGAAGAATAGTAACATTGTTATATAAGCTGATCAACGTGCTATTCTCACTATTTTATCAACATGTTATCCTCACTGTTGCAGGCCAAAAGATGAGATCATCTGTGTAATAAAAACCAACGGGTCAGCCAGAGGCTGACTGTCTGCCTCCGGCTGCTGCCTGGTATAAACCATTATACTTCTTCTCCTGTGTTTTTTTCACTTGCTCCTCTCACAAGCCCCTGTCTTGAACGCGGTTAACGTAAGTCACATGTGGACGTATTCACACTAAAAAAATTATAGTGCAATAAACGTGATGATGCATAAGAACCATCTCTTTGTGAAGAATTAACATTTAGTTTTATTTCTAAATTGCAATTTCTATAACATATAGTGCTACCATTTATAGTTTCACATGTTGAACAGCAACACATTTCCAAATTTTATGTTGTAATGATTGGCTCTGATTCTATATTTAGATTCACAGCTGTTTGGTTTTTTCACAAATACTCCTACTACAAGATGCAGTTTTAAGAAGAGATGAACATGTCAAAATGTTTGCCTTTTAAGAAAAAATAATAATAATAATTCATTTTTACAAGTACTATTCCTTTTATCACAAACTTATGCTTGGTCTCTTTATACTAAATTTAATTAATCCTTAAGGATATAAATCAGGACATTTCTCAGAAGGTCATGTCAGAGTTGAGAGAGCCTTAGGTTTGTATACAGATCAATACTGCTCCTCCTCTGTCTCTCTTAAAAGAGCTAACTACTCACATTACATTCATGAAAAATGGAAAGATTGCTTTATTTCCCTGATTTATACCTGGTCATTAGTTCCTTCCATGTGAAAATGTAAGGCAAATAGTGTCAAATGAAAAGTTGATCAGGAGCTTGTTACATGAGCTCTATGCATCCAACTTTGATATTATTTTGATTCTGGCAACGTGAATGTGGTATTTAAGAGTGCATGATTGGGAACAAGAGAGACCTGGACTTCTCAACCCAGCCACTCTGGCTATGCAAATGGTCATTTGTTTAACTTCTCTGCCCTTCTATTTCATCTCATCTGTACAAAGCTAATAATGGTACTTTGCTCAAAGAGCTGTTTTGAGTATTAAATTATATATAAATGTAAAGTGCCTGGAATAGGTTTTAGCATACAACTATGCTAGAATGGCTATCATTAACATAATTACAATTTTCTTCTAATTTATCATGAAACAACTCTTGCACATGTTAGACTAAATGTGTATTATTCAGCTGTAAAAAGGAATATGTTGCATATATATGTTGATATATGCAACAACATGGATGACATATATGCAGCTTGGAAGACATCATTTTGAGTGAAATAAGCCATACACAAAAGGACAAAGATTACATAGTCTCACTGATTTGAAACAATTAAAAGAAGAAAACTCATAGAATCAGAATCTGGAATATATTTTACCAGGGAACAGGGTGGGGTTTAAGAATGGGAAGTTAAGGCTTACAGTGTATGGGGTTCCTATTTAGAATGATGAGAATGTTTTGGTAATGGATGGTAATAGATGACGGTGATGGTTGCACAACATTGTAAATGTAGTTAGCAACACAAATATATATGTGAATGTGATTAAAAGGAGTAATGTTAGATTGTATATATAGTAACAGGATAAAACTTTTTTATAAATCAATGGAACTACAGTACCCAAACAGTGAAGATTAAATTAAACCATGACTATAGTTAATGATAAAATTATAAAAATGTGCTCCCTTCAATCATAACAAATGTTCCATACCAATGCAAAGTGTTAATTACAGAGTGGTAGATGGGAGTTCTGTATTTTATGCATGATTGCTCTGTAAACACAGAACTTCTCTAATAAAGACAAGGAAAAAAACCTAAAAACTTATAAAGGTATATAAAAAGCGAGCTTTTGATGTTATGCTCATAATTCTACTCTCAAAGTTAATCACCATCAGTAAGGTCAAATATATCAATACAGAGAATTTCCCTAAGTAATTCTATATTTCACTTTTATAAAAATGGGAGTTTACTGCCACATATTTAGTGTCCTGCTTTTTAATTTAGTTAATTTATTTTAAAGATCTCATGCTATAAAAATGAGTGTAGAACATGTTAGGGAATAGATTGGTTGTCAATAATTTAATTAGCCCTCTCCTAGAGGATATTTATGTTATTTACTTTTTATGTGTGCTATTACAATAAATAATAAAAAGAACCTCAATTTATGAGCATCTTTAGATGCATGCAATTGACAGTAAATGTGTCAAATAAATCTCTACTAGATGAATTTCTTCATAAAAGTATGTGCACATTGCTAATTTAATAAATAATGCAAGGATGCCAACAGTTCTTATTTCTCTTTCTTCTAATATCAGCATTTTCCATTTCTGATATATAAAATATGTATATCCTTGACATTTTAATTATGTGAATATGGAAGTTCAGTATATCTGACTGACTTTAAACAGAATTTTGAAACATCTAAACAAATTATCTGACTTGTTTTTCAGTACAAATAAGACCAACAGTGGAAATAAAAATAGTAGAAAATGTTTTAAAATATCCAGAATTATTAATTCAAAATGAGATGAAGTTATTGTTCAGAAGTTTTATATTTCATAATTATATCATCTATTTTGTTTTTTTGCCTTTTTCTGAAATAATCATGTTAAGAAATCAAGGTCTGAAATATAGGTAAAGAAAAGTCTAGTTACTGACTTAGACTTTGACTTCCCATTAGCTTAGAAATTTGGATAACGTAGCTCAGTTCAAATCTGTTACCATCAATAATATTTATTGTAGAAACAATATAAATTATATAAGCCAAGTGAAAATTTTAAAACTATTATCTGACTCTCCTGGTTTATACACTAATGATTTTTTTCTCCTTTGATGAAAATTCCACATTTATCTTGTAGTCTAAGTTCAGGCTCGGCATCTTGGTATATAGTGGTTTATCAAACTGCATATATGGAATAAATGAAAAGTATATGCATAAATTAATTAAAATATGCATTTTGAATGATTAATATGCAAATTAATAAATCACAAACTAACATAAGTTAATGAAAATCCCTCTTAGAATCACTCAAATATATTAAAACATCTCAATAATGGCTAAGAGCAACACAATAGCAACCATCCTGCTATAATATTGTCTAGCTTAAATCAAATTAAAATGAAATTTAAAAGTGAAATTCATATTATTTCCATTTGGAGAAAGATCAGAAGCAAAAATGTGTTCCTTTAGAAGAGACATTCTTTAATATTCAATAGCAAAATAAATTGTGTTGTTATCATTCCAAAAATGTAACTTGTCTGATCAATTTACCTTTTCTGCTTCTGTGAAACATCTAAATAATTGGAGAGCATATTTCTGACTGACTGCTCAGTCTGATAAAATCTGAAAATTACATACCTTTCTGGTACCTCAGAATTTATCTTTTTGGAGGTTTTGACATCTACACTATCTTTTGGTTTGAGAGCTGAAAAATCAAATGAAATGTTTTTTTTTTTTAAAAAATATAGGCTGGGACTAAAAGGAGTGATTTTAATCCCCAATGTTATATTTTAGCATTTTTGCCTCTGTAAGATACACCAACCACAGAGTCAGAACTGAAAAGATCTCCAGATCATCACTTTGTTGAATATTAATAGACTATATCCATCTCGTAGTTTCCCTTGATGATTTGCTTAAGCAGACTCCTGTGGTAAATCATCTTATATCTACAGTTTCTCTTATGCCAGTAGCTCTTAGGAAAGAACATGTCCATTATGTAACTATAGTAATATAAAGCATATGGATTTGGTAGCACACTGATTCACAGAATGTGTGATGATCCAACTTAAACAAGATGAATAAGTCTACATATTGCGTTCTTCGATCCACTTATAGCTCTTTGGTTTCAAGCTTCACATCACCACAGTGGGCATACTAGAAGTCAAACTTATAAAAAATTCAATCAAATGTCAAGGAAAAAATATGCCAGGAGAAAAGAATTTTCCCTCAATATGAACTTAATTTTTGTTTCTTACTGCTTAATTGGTGAGTAAATAATTTTAAACATAATCTTTATAGAAATTGGAGAATTGAACTAAAATACACAATTTTGAAGAATGTTTTACATACATTCAAACAGGGTTTTAGCCCTACAAGATGACCAAACTTTAAAGTATATTGAAAAATGATAATTTATAAAACATTCCAGTAATAAAAAGTTTAAAAACAAATTAAAGCATATGTAATAATCTAAGCCCTTCATATTAGAAACCCAATATGAAGGACTTAGATTTTTCTTTTTATCTTAAAAGCATATAGGACTTATCCATCTAAGGATAATTATAAAATACAAGTAAATAGATAAAATAAATCATACACATAATTACATGAAAATTAGACAACTTTTATGTGAAGATGAGCCATATAATCTTAAACTCAGAAGAAATAGTTGAAATTCTCTCACCTAACCATCAGATCAATAAAGTCCCTATAAATCTCTGCAGAATAAATACAGTGATAGAGAACCTACTATAAAAGAACATACCCCACTTCATTTTTGCACAGCACCCAATTAAAAAAAAAGTTCTATTGTGCTAAAACCAAGCTTCGGAAGCTTCTACATTCTAACCTTAATTTTAATCTCTTGAAATAGAAAAAAAATCTGTTTCTAGTTCAAAATTGCACCCTTTCACACTTATAGAGAACTATTTATCTTATAAATTCCATCTATTTTAAGGCAAACACACCAAATTCCTAGAAATCAGACAATAATCCAGCAAGACTAGAATAAACAAAAAGCCAGGGCAGGTCTTTTATTCATGATAAATCTGAGAGTTTAGCGTCCTACCTATGACTAAATATATAACTCTAGGTGAAAAAGAAATGAAAACAAACATTACTAAAGAATATTGAGAAACATAGTATTATAACTCTAATATATGAAACTTCAATATGAAACATTTAAATGGAACTTCTCTTGTTAAATCAAAGTTAAAGAGACTAAGGGTCCCTCACTGAGCTTCTCACTCCCCTTGCCTCCTGTGGCTACCCAGGTTCACCCACAGAGAGTTCCTGAGGCCCTAAGGGACATAGTTTTAAAGAGTTATACAATAATGGAGTTTGTTGCAAGCATTTTTCTTTAAAGATTTATTTTATTTATTTATTTATTCCTCTTCCCCCCCCCCATTGTTTTTGTGCTCCCTGTCTTGCTTTCTGTGTCCATTCGTTGTGTGCTCTCTGTGTCTGCTTGCCTTCTCTTCTTGTCTTCTCCTTAGGAGGCACTGGGAATCAGTCCTGGGACCTCTGATGTGGGAGAGAGGCACGAAATCACTTGAGCCACCTCAGCTCCCTAGTTTGTTGTGTTTTTCATTGTCTCTCTTCTTTGTTTCTTTTTATTGTACCAGATCTCTGCGCAGGCCAGCTCCCCAGGCAGGCCAGCTTATTTTCACTAGAAGGCGCCAGGAAATGAACCCAGAACCTCCCATATGGTAGACAGGAGCCCAAACCCTTGAACCACATCCGCTTCCCAGGAATTTGTTTATACAGTGTTTTGGCAGATGTAGTGATCATTGTGCTGGCAAAAGAAGAATGCTGTTTCCTTTTGGAATGGATTTGAATTCTTAAAAGGAGAGAGAAGCTATTTTTTTAGAAAATCTATTATTTTCAAATTTTTCTGCAATGAAGAATTGTTATCATAAAGGAACATGGTAGAAAGACCTCTGTCCTCTACTTGCAGTTACACCAATTCTAGATCAACCTGATTTACTGCCAAGCTCATTTCCTTCAAAGGCAAGTACCATCACTTGCTCCCCAATGCCTTCTGGGTAAGGGCTTTATTTTTAACCTGGTGACTGGAGCTCTTTGAGGTGAGAGAAGCTATTGAACTATCTACCTCAGTGTAGAGGTGGATACCCACAAGTTCTAATTCCATATAATCATTAACAAGAAAAAACAGTACAAAACCAAAATATTCCAATCCTTTCAGTAATTGTAATCAGTGGAGAGATGAATCTGGTCAACATTAAAAAATATTCTTGTTTCTCTTATGACTCATCTTCTAGAAACAGAAGGTCATTTCCCATTATTAATGTGGTAGGACTGGTTCCCCATGTTGATAGTGCAATGGTATGAACAGTATTAGTCCTCAAATAGGCTGCATGTTTTCCCTCAAACATCTTAAATACAGATGAATTTAAAGCAATTGTGGTATCTGAACTGATTTCCTTCCATTAGGTGGCTTCAGTCTATGATTTTTGCAGAAGAGGTATGAGATAAAAATAAAAATAAATATACTGATACACTTTGAAAGAAAATCAACACCAAGTAATAATAATATTCCCTTCTTGGAAATACTCACACGTAATCATTAGGAAGTTTTGAGCCAGACATCTTTACTGAATGTTTACTTTGTTAATTCATTTATTCATCAAGTATTTACTTAACATTTACAACTTTCTTTGTTTCAGCTACAGCAATGAATATTAATCCTAATATTGGACAAAATTTCCTTTTGCCTACCAATCAAAATCCTCTCATTTGCTTACTAAATACTATCTCTATTTACCTCAAGAACAAAATGTAGTAATATATTCATACAACATGAGCTGATAGAATGTCCACCTTGTGTGCCACATATGTGGTATCTGTCGAGCAGACAGGACTTCTTAAGACATCACTTTACTCAGTCACTCCATGTCATAGCTTAGTTTTCAGTTTTGTGGATTCTACAATATTCAGTAACCAGAGATAACCAGCCTCATAGAATGAATTCATATTAACTAAGATGAGTATATAATCAGAACTAGGAATTTAAGTCAACATTCTAATAATCTGTAAATTATATATAAGCTAAAATTTAAATTAACATTTTAATAAAACTAATGTTTTATACTCATTTTCTAAAAACAAGGAATTATATATTAACTCAAAGCCTCTACTATCTCTAAAGAAAATATTATAGTTTCAGTCATAATGTATTTCATAAATCACATGAAGTTTTTATCAAGTTACGTCATCTTGCAATGCTACTGTAAATGAATTCTTTCACAAAATATTTTCTGATTGGATGCTGATGATAAAACATAGAGGCTGCATACCCCCACAGGAAAATTTGGCCAGGAGATATGATTTATTTGATCTATTGAAATCATTTTAAAAAAGCAAATGTAGACTATCAGAATATTGTACTTAAAAATCAGGATTTGCATTTTCACTTTACAATAATGGAAGTTTGTGTCATAATTAAACATGTGTTTTTCCATCAGATAGAGTCCAGTGGCAGTGATTTGTTTTATAAAGAATAAATTTTCCCTCATCAGTCCTGTTTTACAAAAGTACATTATCAGCCTTGTCACCATCCATGTTTGGTGTTCTTTTATACAGAATGTTTAAGGAAATTTGAGGAGTAACTTTACTGAGTTTTCTAAACAACCATAATTGGCTTATTTATTTTTTGAGTATTATAGAAAATCATATTACTTGTAAAGAAAGTATCATAATTGGGTCTCTTCCTTTGACATAAAGCACCACTTATTTGCATTGTGAATCTTACTACATTGGCCAGAACTCTCTGATTAAAGTACTATTATAAGAGAGAACAATACTTCCTAAAGTAGTAAAAGTTGTTGGAATAACAAATCTCTATCCATGTGACCAGTATAGAAATCAAGAAATAGAACATTTCCACTCATGTCCATTCCAGTTATTAGCAAACATTCTCCCCCCTAAGTGTTACAATATCCTGACTTCTAACACTATAAATTGCTATTATTTTATCTATTTAAATGAAATTATAAATTTTATATCTGGTGTATTTATTCATCATTTTATTTGTGACTCATCTATATTATTTTGAGCAGCTATATATTGTTCATTGCCTTTGCTGTATAGTATTCCATTATAAGCCTAAACAACATTTTATTTATTCATTATACTACATTGTGAGCATTTGGATATCCTAAGTTTGCAGGTATTACAAATAGTGTTGCTTCAAAATTCTAATACCTGTATTTTGGTATGCAAGAATGGTTCAGTATAAGAAAATCAATCAGTGTAATACACCACAAAAACAGATAGGAAAAAAAATCACATGATCACCTCTATAGATGCATATAAAGCATTTGACCAAATACAGCACCATTTCCTCATTAAAAAACCCTTCAAAAGATAGGAATAGAAGGAAACTTCTTTTATCAACATGATAAAAGATATATATATAAAACCCACTGATAACATCATATTCAATGTTAAAATTCTAAAAGCTTTCCCTCTAAAAACTGGAACAAGATAGGGATGCTCACTGTCAATGCTCTTTTTTTAACATTGTGTTAGAAGTAACTGCCTGAGCACTGAGGCAAGAAAAAGATATAAAAGGCATCCAAATTGGAAAGGAAGAAATAAAAATTTCACTATTTGCAGATAACATGAGCCTATAAGTTGAAAACCCTGAGAAATCTACAACAAAGCTTCTAGAACTTATAAATGAGTTCAGTAAAGTCCAGGTTATAAGATCAAAGAGCAAAAATCTGTAGCATTTCTGTACACCAATAATGAGCAATCTGAGGAGGAAATTTTAAAAGAATTCCATTTACAATAGCAACTAAAAGAATCAAATACCTAGGAATAAATTTAACTAAAGATGGAAACAACTTGTATGCAGGAAACTACACAACACTGTTAAAGGAAATCAAAGAAGACCTAAATAAATGGAATTATATTCCCTGTTCATGGATAGGAAGACTAAACATCATTAAGATGTCTATCTTAACCAAACTGATTTACAGATTTAATGCAATCCCAATATAACATATGACAGCATTTTTTAATGAATTAGGAAAGCTGACTATGAAATTTATTTAGAAAGGCAAGGAGCCCCAAATAGTCAAAGACATATTGAAAAAGAAAAATGAAATGGGAGGAATCATACTACCTAACTTTAGAACATGCTACAAAGCTACAGTGGTCAAAACTGCATGGTATCGGCACAAAGGTAGACATACTGACCAATGGAACAGAACTGAGAGTTCTGTTATAGATCCTCACATATACAGTCAACTGATATCCAACAAGACCACCAATCCCATTTAACTGGGAAAGATTGGCCTTGTCAACAAATGGTGCTGGAGAATTGGATACCCATATTCAAAAAAATGAGAGTAGAACACCATCTCACATCTTATACAAAATTAACTCAAGATGGATCAAAGATCTAAATATGAGCCAGGACCATTTTGGAAGATAATGCAGGGAAGCATCTACAGGATCTTGTATTGGAAACAATTTCATGAACTTACACCCAAAGGAAGAACAACAAAAGAAAAAATAGATAAATGGGACTGCCTCAAAATTAAATACTTTTCCACCTCAAAGGAGTTTGTCAAGAAAGTGAAAAGGCTGCCTACTGAATGGGAGAAATATTTGGTAACCATATATCTGATAGGGGCCTAATATCCAGCATATATAAAGAAACCTTACAACTAAAAAATAAAAAGTTAAATAACTCACTTAAAAAATGAGTAAGTGATTTGAATAGACACTTCTCCAAAGAAGAAATTCAAATGGCTAAAAAGTACATGAAAAGATGCTCAACAACACTAGCTATTAGGGAAATGCATATCAAAACTACAATGAGATATCATCTTACACCCATTAGACTGGAGGCTATTAAAAAAACACAGAGGACTACAAGTGTTGGGGAGGATGTGGAGGAATGGGAACACTCATCCACTGCTGGTGAAATGTAGAATGGTGGATCCATTGTGGAGGACAATTTAGCAGTTCCTCAGGAAGCTAACTACAGAACTGCCATAGTATCCAGTAATCTCACTGCTGGGTATATACCCAGAAGAATTGCAAGCAGGGACACAAACTGATATATGCACACCAATGTTCATAGCGGCATTATTCACTGTTGCCAAAAGTTGGAAACAACCCAAATGTCCATCAACAGATGAATAGATAAGCAAATTGTGGTATATACATACAATGGAATACTACTCAGCTGTAAGAAGGAATGCAGTATTAACATACAGGATAACATGGATGAATCTTGAAGACCTCATTTTGAATGAAGCAAGCCAGATACTGAAGGACAAATATTTCATGACCTCACTGATATGAATTAAGCAAATTGAGCAGACTCACAGAGCTAGAGTCTAGAAGACAGGTTTACATGAGACAGAAGGGAAGAAGAAGGTTGTGAGCCAATGCACATATGGGTAAAATCTATGATAAGGTAGAAAGGTGTAATTGTGCAGTGGATGGTCACAACAGTGGTGCAGTGATACTATTCGGTTGGGTGGTGAGGGCCTGTGAGGGAAGTAGGGTGAGGAGGATGCGTTGGACTGTCCATGGAACTGGGTGAAGGGTCAGGGGAGGGAGCAGATGAACTCTGGGGATTTGTGGGTATGTGGTTGAAACTACAACACTGAGAATGTTATTTTGGCAAATATGACAGGGAAGGGTTACTGATTTAGGGTATGAGATGTGGGGGGCATCAGGACAGGGAGTGTGTGTGTTCATCTTGTCATTGTATGTTGTACAGTAGGTGGAGACCCATACAATGAGTGGGAAGGTGTTAGACTCCCATCCTGGAGTCTTGCTATGTTCTCAGAAGGGTGGGATCCTCTTGAGAGCATAGACAGTGCCTAATAGTGGAGGACAGACCAGCATGTCAAGCCATCAATGTTGTTGCAAGTAAACATGAATCTTGTTCTTCAAGGAGTGAAGTTTGGTGGTTTCCGTGGGTCTCGATTGGAGGGGAGGGAGGAATAGAATAGTTGTTCTGAGGAAAACATGAAATAAATACAGATTAAGTACTAAAAACTTCCTGGCTCATTACAAATGCTATATAAGCATTTGCCATTATTTAGGGATAGTGTTTTATGTCAAAAGCTAATAAAGACGTGATATGTGACATTAGGATATATGTACTGTCTCAACCCATCATAATCCTCTGATGCCTGAGACCAAACCTAGAAATAACAAGTCATCATTCTCTGTCAGTCAATATAAATAATGGTTATACTGAAAGTCAGAACAGGATGAGAGGGGAGTTTTCTCTTCAAATAATGAGAAATTGTCATTACAGGACAAGAAATAAATGGAAAGGTTAATATTATTTGTAATGGTAAGATATATTTATTTTCAGATGTTGTATGAAAGAGAAAGCACCAGCTCTGAAGGAAATCATCTGACTATTCCTATAATCTATTGCCCCAAACTTTAGCAATCCATAAATCCCTGAGGGAACAGTAGATGTTGAGAACAAAACTCAAGCCTACCCTTTACAGAGGCAATAGAACAAGGAAGGAGAGAAAGCATGGGTATTCTGTGAACTACTGAGTCAGAAGAATTTACAATACACAGTGAAGATCTAAGGGTACTGTACTTTTATTATTTCCTCTTGTGATATTTGAGAGAATAGCAAGTTTGAGGATGAATGGGCATCCAAGTTGGATCATCTCCAAAAGCCTAGGGTCAATAGTATAAAAAAGAGGTAAAAAATATTAGAGAGATATACTTTTCTTTTTGCCATAAGATAAATTCCTTTGTTGTTCTTCTATCATAAAGGGAAAACAATTCTAAACACAATGAGGAAGCATTTCCTCATTGTGGACAAATTCCCAACTGACAAGAAGGAACAGTAGATAACTCCTCCAAATGTAGAAGGAAAACAAGAAAAGGAGAAGAAAGAAGGAAGAGAAAGTAGTCAGATGCAAATTATTTTGTCCTTGTTCTTAAGTTTGAATCAAAAGAAGGTGAATATGCAGCCTCATATAGGATAAAAAAGAATTGAAAGAAATGGATGCTTCTATATTGCTGCCCATTTTGGCAGGAGACTATCCCTAAACCAAAAAACATTAGTTTAGCTACCGCACATTAAAAAATATATAGCAGCACTGTTTCAGACAAGGCCAAACTTTCAATTGCTTAGCTTTAACGTCACTGGAAAGGATCTAAACATTCCTGCATGTTTCCAGTGGGACCCAGAGTTCCTGCCATGTGGACCTGCAAACTGAACAGGAGTCAAATAAAGAAACAACAAAGACTCCAAAAGAACCAAAATGGAAGCAAGCCCCAATTCCCAGATCATAGAACATTTCTACAGCAAATACCTGTGAGATGCCCTCTAACCTGGTGTGTATGGACTTCTGCATGGAGGTCAGTGAGAGCCTTAAGGCTAGCAAAGGCTGAGTATATAAACGAACTGCTCTGTTCCAACCACTAAGATGACACTTAAGCTATTCCCCAACTGAGAAAATATCATCCAGAATCAATTATTAAGAGAGAAACAGCCCTGAGAAGAAGTTAAAACTTAAGAAAACTCCATCAAAAAGTATCACTCTCATCTGAGGGAGAGATGAAGAGAATGTGTTATCTTTCAGATCTAGGAATGCCAGAGCCTCCTAATTGCCTATCCACTTTGCATGCCTCCTCTCACGTTGTTTTTTTTTTTTTCAAATAGCCATATTTACTCTGGGAAACTCAGTTAAAATATTACAGGTCCCTGTTTCCCTTTCAGCCAAAAGCAATCATAGATAGAGATGTATGTAAAAGTTGGTACTTCAGAGTTTCTTAAATGGGCACAAACAGCTAGGATCCTCATGAACCCATTCATTGATATTTTCTACTAAAATTTTTAAAATCTTTCTACCTACAATTATTTAATACTTAAGGATTTTCAATATGATGTGAAGGAAAGATTCATTTTTTAATACAGAAAACACTTTTTAGCATCATTTGTTAACTTATGCCTCTTTCTCCACTAGTGTGTAATCTGACCTTCGTCATATATAAAGCACTGGGATATACATGAGTCCATCTCTGGGTCTTTCTTCTGCGGCACTGGTTATTTGTTTACACCATAGCAAAATTTCACTGTCTCAATTTCCATTGCTTCATGGTATGTCTTTACATGTGTCAAGGCACTGACCCCTTCCTTGTTCTTTAAATTTATCTTGTCTGTCACTGGGTCATTGATATTTGATATGTGTTTTTGAGTCAGCTTGCTAAGTTCCATAAAATAAAATAGATGAGATTTTGATTAGAATTACACTGACTTTATACATTAATTTGGAGATAGTTGACATATTTGTAACAGTGAATCTTTTTTGTGTATGAACACAGTATATAACCTTTTATTTGTTTATGTTTTCTTTTATGACTATACAATAAAGTTTTTAAAATTTTCTTTACAAAGAACTTGGGTGCCTCTTCTCAAATTAAGTTCTATATATATCACATTGTAAATTTTATCATTTTAAAATCATATTTTTATTCTTTTTCTCTGTGAATAAGGATGTAATTAATTGTATGACTTTATAACCAAGAAATATACTTAGAATCTTATCTGCTCAATTAATTTGCCAGTATATTATCATTGGTTTTCATGCTTAATAATCATAACATCTGGAAATATTAAAGACTTTTTCTTTCTATGCAGTCCTTACATTACTTTTTCCTTGTCTTACAGAATTGGTTAAGGCTTCACATATAATATTGAATAGGAATGGTAAGAGACAGTTTTCTCATGCCTTACTTTTAAAGAAATGGCTTCTACCATTTTGCCATTAAATATTATGTTACATTGGGTGTTATTTATTACCTTAAGAAGAGTTCTGCTATCCTTAGCTTACTGAAATCTTTTGTGATAAATGAGTATTGACTTTCAGTAAAGGCTTTTCCACAAATATGTACCTAATCAAACTTTTTTTCTACTGTTATTTTAAATAAGAAAAATTACCTAAGTAGTATTTTTAATAAGTCTAATCCATCTTTACTTACCAGGGATGAGCCCTACTTGTTCATAATATTGCTGAGTTTATTCTGGTAGTAATTGCAGGATTCTTGCCTTTCTTCATACTAGCATTGCCCCATGATGACCATCTCAACATTTCTGCCAAAGGATAAAAAATTAGAAAGAAAAATTATGAAACATGTAGTATGCAAGATTTCCAAGGTATTTCATATTTTATAAAGCATTATTATAAAGATGTTATAATATTTAAATGAGAACTTATAAGATTATAACAACCTGTAAGATAAAATCTTATTATACTCATTTCTTCAGCTAAGAGGCTGAGGTTTAAGGAGGTAGAATAACCCTCTCAAGAAGTAAAATTGTTTGAAGGCAGAGACAACTATTGGAAGAATTAAATTATGATGTCTGTTAGAATATTAATGTTTTAGGTCCCATTTAAATGGATACCTCAACTCTGGTTTGCTTTTGGTACTTTCGTCTCTACTCTCTTTTCTCTCAGTACTCTGGAAATCATATGTCTTTGTGACTTTTATATTCCTTTCATTATATTTTGGCTGTGATACAATTAAATGTGTACTCATGCTTATGTACTGGACTTAATTATAAACTCTTAAAGTCATTATCTTGCTTGTTGCTTTGTAAATGCATAATGATTAACAAACAAATATTTCTGTAGTGAATTATATTTTTCTTCCTAAAGGTAGAGTTTATATTTTGTAGAGAAGTTGTTGGTTTTTCTTTTACTGTATGAGAGAGAAAATTCCCTTGGGTAGTGAAGGAGAAAATTAGTTTAGAAAAGAAACAAAATAATTAAATAGGATATAAAGCAAGCAACAAAGACAGTCAAAATCTAAAAAACATAATGAAATTAAAATGGTGTTAAGGGAAATATCAAAGTTATTACAATCAAAATGGTAAGCTAAAAGTGCAATTTATTAAACTTTATATAATCAATTATTTTTTTTAAAAAGCAATATCTTACAGAAACTAAGATGATTCAAGAGCCCAAGGAAAAAGTAATGAGGAAACTTAAGGGGAAATACTGTTTCTGATCAGTCTAGGGAAATAATTCCAAAGACTCCAGAGGAAAGGGATAGAGGTAACAGAGTTAAAAGCACCAAAATTCATTTAAAATTCTTGACTAGTTCCATTTTGTTTTATAAAACAAATATTATTTCTGTATCCCCTATAAACAACTGTAATTTTGAAATCACAGAATAAGAAATGAGACATTTTCCTTTAATGGTTTTCTTATATTATTTAAAACATTTTATCTTAAACTATGCAAATTATAATTCATATTACATTTATTGTATCTTACTTTATGTGAAGATAAACATTTATTCTGAGTATAAATTTCAGGCACACCTGGATTATAATGGCTATATGTCAGTTTCTAATTTCTCTACTTTAAAGAAACACTCATATATTTGATCAATCATCTAAAAGTGTTTTATTTGTGTATTCACTTTTAACCTTGGAGAGAAAACATATAATACATAATACATATATCCAGATCTCAACATAGGCATAAACTTCAATGAACCTATATTCCAAACATGGGGCCAAAAATTATATATAGGAAGTACATTTGAGGATAATAAAATGCTAATCAAGAATATTAAATATAATTGGAAAAGAGTTTTAAAGAAAATAAAGTTATGTTTGGCTGTAAAATTTGTAGGATGCTTCATGACTTAGATCTTAAAGGATTCATCAGGTTAGGAAAGGTTGAAGTTAGATTGGGCATTGCTCTGAGCAGGACTAAAGTTAGTATGCTAGTGAGTGGCAGAAATATCAATTTACTTGGAGTCCAAGATAGGTATTTGATAGAAGTGGGAAAATGACAATATGGGTCAGGAAATAAAAGATGTTTAAAGTTGGTAACGTAGTTTGATATCATTTCTGCCAGAGGATACATTCTTGGAAACCAGGGAAATATCTTGTTTTCTGGGACATTCTTACAGTGCAGCACTGTACTGTGAACATAGAACATGCTCAAAAATTGGGTGCTGGATGTGAAATAATGTGTGAATGAGAGGCAGGAAGCAAGAATTGATTCTGAGTCATGATGTAACATGAAAAAATATATTTAATCAAATAAGCTTGACCCATCTGGATTATAGAAAAAGAGATATTGGAGTTAGTGACCAATTAAAATTTTGGAGAAAAAAGTAAATATTGATATAATGATGCTAAGATGGTGGTAGGAGGAGTGAAGAAGAAAATTGAATTTTGATAGTTTATTATTATAAGTACACGATAGGCTTGATAAAAATAATATAATAAGGGGAACTTCATGCATTTTAATACCAGTCTTTTGTGATATTTCTTTTATTTGCTCTTTTTCATTTTTCATATTGAATTCTTGTTGGAGACACAATTAAGAGCCATAAAGGATAGAAGGAAAGGATGAATCTTTTGTATTGTGAAAAATTTCAGGTGTCTACTTTTTACTAACCTGTATGGTTATTGTAGGCCATATGTTAGAAACTATAATACCTAGTGAATTAGAAATGCAGCATAAATAGGTGAATCAAAGATGTTCAATAACGGGGTTTGTGGAAATGTGGTGAACAAAGAGCATATTCTGCATCTAAAGCTTTTCAAATAAAACATAATAATTAACACACACACACACTTATACATCACAGGCAAAACTACTCAAGAGCTCAAACATGTCTTCTAGACAGATATGGTAATGATTCCATCAACATTTATATGGGTGGTATGGAAAAAGGACCCTGGCCAAAGATTCTCATATTAGAGAAACTTTGTATACATATATTGATGATTTCTATTTTAAAATATGTTTAAATAACAAAAAGCCTACTGGTTAACTTGACATACTATCTCTAATTTGTTTTCCAGATACTTTATTGACCTATGGGTTGGTTTCTTAGATAAGTCTGAAAAAGGGATTAAATAACTTAGTAAGGTGAACAGAAGAGGTATACCAAAATGTGCACATGTTGGAGTATGAGGGCAGAAATAAATGTGGGAAGCCAATCAGGTGGGATGGGAGAGAAAGCAGGGACCCACGCTCAATGCTGTTTTATTAATCTGGAAACCAACCCTGGGCTTGTATTTGCTGGTTATTTATCAATAATCTCTTACCGCAGATTATATACTCCTTATAAAGTTCAATTCTATTTCTCAAGAATGTGTCTATTTGTAAATATTCGCTTTAATAATTTACTTGCAGAAAACAAAATCTCTCTTTCAACTTCAAATGTCACAAAAAGGAGACTGAATATTATAACATAGGTTTGTTTGTTTTTTATTCAGAATGGAAGAAAAGAATAAAGAAAAAAACATTTTAAACATCAGAGCTTTAATTTTTAGCTTGTTATTTATTGGTTTATTTTCTTTCCTTTTTATCAGGAAATGATTCACAAATAAGTTTCCTGAAGGAAGCAAGAGAGTTACACTGCATAGGGAGGATGAAGAATAAACCATATGTGATTTATTTTTAAAAAGTGATGGTAAATTGTAAACAATTTTCACAACAAATGAAAAAATGTAATCATCCAAATGGATGAAAAATTGAAAAAAAATGCATGTAAATATGTAGTCTCATATGATGCACAAAGAGGAGAACTGTAAACAAAGAAGTAAATGGAGAAAGAAGACTAGTAAATATTCCTGAAGCAATGCCCAGGAGACTCAAATTTTCCAATGTAAATAAATTAAGCTCTTTGACATGCCAGGCCCCAGTTTATTTCCAGGAACTAAAATAAGAAAGTCACTATGACTAGAAGTTTACCTCAGATGGCAGGAAAATAAATAGATACACATTAGGTAAATACAAGGATTGAGGCATGCACTGGATTCTTTTGAACAGAAATCAGACATAAAAGTTATAAAAGATGAAAGAAAAGATAAACAAAAATATCTTCTCTTAATGAATATACATATATATATAATTTTACCATTTTAAATTTTGTGTCATTACAAATAAAGCTGTTATGAAATTTATGTACAAATTTCTGCATGAAAAGACATTTTCATTTATTTGGGATAAATGTCAAGGAGTAAAATTTCTGGGTCATATAAGTACATTTTTAATTTTAAAGGGACTTACATACTATGTTACGAGTAAATGTACCATTTTATATTCCCACAAACATATGTGAGTGATCCATTTTTTTACATAATACCTCTGAATCACCATCAATTGTACCAATATATGCATTATGAGGTATCCAGAAGGAGAAGAAAGAGGAAAGGGGAAAAAGAATATTCAAAAATAATGAAAAAGAACTAACCAAACTTAGCAAAAAAGAAAAAAACCCTCAACACCATGAATATGTACATCCAAAAAGTTCAGAGAAAATCAAATGGGATAAACATGAAATAAAATACACCCCATGATATATTGATCTAACTATTGAATGCAAAGGATA
Source organism: Chaetophractus vellerosus (assembly GCA_004027955.1). Lineage (NCBI taxonomy): Eukaryota > Metazoa > Chordata > Mammalia > Cingulata > Chlamyphoridae > Chaetophractus > Chaetophractus vellerosus. The sequence continues at coordinate 19,831 of PVKH010005123.1, forward strand.
AGGAGAGAGTTGTGAAAGCTGCTAAAGAAAAGCAATGTGTATCAATGTGTTACATACAAGGGAGTCCCAATTGGGTTGAGTGAAGATTTCTCATCAGAAACCATGGAAGCAAGAAAGAAATGGGTTGAAATACTGAATGTTCTAAAAGAAAACAGTGCTAGCCAAAATTATATGTCAAGCAAGGCTTTATTTTTAAAATTTGGGAATATTTAAGACATTCTCAGATAAACAAAAGCTAGAGGAGTTCATTACCACTAGACCTCCTCTACAAGCAATGGTAAAAGGAATTCTTAAGAATGAAAGGAAAGGACTCTAGACAGTGGTTCACAGAGGCATAAATAAAGACTGAAAGTGATGTCACCAAGACATCCCCTAAAAATCCTTCCCAGAAATTCAGGTTTATAATGACAAATACCACTTGCTTAGAACTCTGGAGGATGACAGAGGCTGGCGAAGGACTCCACAAATGCTTTTATGAAGAAAGAAAATAATACCTGGCAGGAAAATCCTGTCCCAGACCAACAGATCTTCCTCTCCTCTCCCTCACTTAGCCCTGTGCAAAGCTTCTCCAGAAGGTTTTCTCTGCACAAAATTTCTCCAGAGGCAGGGGTCTGAGTCACTTCCTCCAGGAACACAGACTACAAGGAACTCACAGCAGAGTTAGACGCCATGCATATCCAGGACCCAATTCTGCAATACCCAAGGCAAACACAGCAAAGTAGCAGAGTCAAAGTAAAAACCCAAAGTAATTAATGCTTACTTGCACCAGCAATGAATAACCAGAAGAAGAGATCAAGAAAAATATTCATTCACAACAGCAACTAAAAGAAGCAAATATATAGAAATAAATGTAACCAACGTTATAAAGGAATTGCATGCAGAAATTACAAAAACATTGTTGAAAGAAATCAAAGAAGACTTAAATAAATGGAAGGTCATTTCATGTTCATGGACTGTAAGAGTAAATATAATTAAGATGTCAATCCTATCCAATGCAAAGTGTAGATTCAATGCACTCCTGACCAAAATTCTAACAGTTTTCTTTTCAGAAATGGAAAAACCAATAATCAAATTTATATGGAAGGGTGTAGGCTCCAATAGCTAAGCCATCTTATAAAAGAAGAATGAAGTTGGAAGACTTACATTTCTCCAACTTAAAACTTGTTATGTAGCCACACTAATCAAAAGAGCATATTACTGGAGGACTGTGTGAAGATGGCAGGTGGACTAACAGGCAGAGCTGAATGCTTTCACAAAAACAACAGAGAAAGAGACAAAAGCTGTTTGAAGGTCCTCCTTTGGGAGTCAGCAGATAAGGACAGTGCTACACATCTCCCAGGAGAGTTAGGGACAGAGAGATGAAGAGGCCCAAATGAGAAACATGAGTTACCAAGCCTCTGTGGTGGCCAGGAAGGGCTCCCCTCCCTTACCTCCAAGTATTAAGCTGGGGTAAAACACCTGGATTACTGCAACTGACTGAGGTTTAATAAAGTTAATCAATGACAATCACAGAACTCTCCTAAATCACTTCAAATAATGTAAGAAAATATGACTAAAGAAATAAGGATTTTAAGAAGACACTGGGAGAGAATAAAGAACATTTTGAAAGCCTGAACAGAAAAGTAATATAACTTATGTGAATGAAAGACATGATGTATGAGATTTAAAATACATTAGAGGCACATAAGACAAGGTTTGAATTGCTTGAAGACAGAATTAGTGGTCTTGAAGACAAAACATCTGAACTGGAAAAGACAGGAGAATAGAGAGAGTAGAGAATGGAAAAAATGGAACAGACTCTAAGGGAACTGAATGAAAATGTGAAATGTACAAAGATACAAATTATTGATGCCTCAGAAGGAGAAGAGAATGGAAAAGGGCAGAAAGGATATTTGAGGAAATTATGAATGAAAACTTCCCCAACCCTTATGAAGGACATAAATATCAATATCCAAGAAGCACAATATACCCCAAACAGAATCAATATGAATAGACTTACCCCAGGATAACTACTATTAAGAATAGCAAATATCAGCAATAAAGAGAGGATTCTGAAAGCAGCAAGAGAAAAGCAAAGCATCACATACAGGAGAAACTCAATAAGTTTAGGTGCCAACCTCTCATCAGAAACCGTGGTGGTGAGAAGAAAGTGGTATGATGTATTTAAGGTACAGAAAGAGAAAAACTGCCAGCAAACAATGCTGTATCTAACAAAGCTGTCCTTCAAAAATGAGGATGAGTTCAAAGTCTTCCCAAACAAACAAAAACTGGTAAAATATGTTACCAAAAGACCAGATTTGCAAGAGATACTAATGGGTGTGCTGCAGCCTGAAAGGAAAAAACAAGGTCGAGATATTTGGAGAAGAGTTTAGAAGTGAAGATTATTAGGAAGGGTAAACTAAAGGATGAGAAGGGGCCGGCTCGATAGCCCAGTGGATCGGGTGCCGGCATACCACATGGGAGGCCCTGGGTTCGATTCCCGGGGACCTCTCCTAGCGGGCAGACTGCGTTGAGAATGGCAAGCCGCCATGGGCGGGCCGGAGCCGCCGTGGGCAGGGCAAGAAGCTGCCACGGACATGGCAAGAGCCGCCACGGGCAGGGCAGGTCGCCCAGGGATGGAGCGCAGCCAGCCACCTGCGAACTGAAAGCCAGGCCG
>PVKH010005124.1:0-13727 GCA_004027955.1 Chaetophractus vellerosus
CTCTATCTCTATCTCTATCATCTCTCTCTTCATTCTGTGTATAAAGGGCTCCAGTGATAGGATTAAGACCTATCCTGATTGAGGTGGGCCACACCTTAAGTAACCTCAAAAAAAGGTCCTTACAACGGGTTCACACCCACAAGAATGGATTGGGTTTAGGAATATGTTTTTGGGTAAAGAGCATTTGAGAATTCTTTATTCTATTCTGGCAACTTTTCTCTAAGTATAATATTATTTCATAATAAATTATTTAAAATACTGTCTAGGGGCCGGCTCAATAGCCCAGTGGATAGGGCGCCGGCATACCACATGGGAGGCCCTGGGTTCGATTCCCGGGGACCTCTCCTAGCGGGCAGACCGCCTTGAGAATGGCAAGCCGCCATGGGCGGGCCGGAGCCGCCGTGGGCAGGGCAAGAAGCTGCCACGGACATGACAGGAGCCGCCACGGGCAGGGCAGGTCGCCCGCGGATGGAGTGCAGCCAGCCACCCGTGAACTGAAAGCCGGCCGTGAACGGACGCAGAGACCGCCCACAAGCGGGGAAAGCCGCGCCTGCGCAGTGACCACTCTCGGTGCGTCGCCGCAGCGGGGGGAAGGGGAGATATGTAATAAAATAAATAAATCTTTAAAAAAAAAAATACTGTCTACCCAAACCTGAAAGAAATCTGGCTTCATTAGTTTGTGATTGATAAAATGCATATTAATGTGAAGGGTACCAAATTATGCCTTTAGGTTTACTTAGTTCAGGTTTGCATTTGTTTAGTAAATTCAAAAAATCAAATAGAAAAATGTTTTTAAAAATCAATCATATTTTTAAGAAACAAAGCTATGTAGATCATGAGGGCATAGCCGAGGACAGTCGGAGTCAATATAGCATTATTTTGGGAAAACTGCTTGGAAGAAAACAAAGAGCCTACTTTGTTCCTAAGGCTTTGCAAACTCAAATGTAAAAGTGAGGTAAATGTCCAAGTTCCATTTTCCTTACTAATTTTCAAACAATTTCTGCTCTTGGAAACTGGAAACAAGACTGACCAAGTCTATGGCAATCATTTGATGAGATAGTTTTGTTTCGTTTTTCAGTTGAGATAGCTAATTCTATCAAATAGAGAGAGAAAATAAAAATAATCAAAAGTAGCACAAACACCTACTGCCAAAGTGGTAAATTTTTAAGCAATAATTCACATAAATAAGGTATTTTAGTGTCTGCAATATTCTTATTTTTAAATGGTATTTAACTATAATCCCTCTTTGCTCTAAGGACCACAAAAAGGCATTTTTATTTATTTTTTCAGTGTTAAGGAGAAAGGATTGCATATAAGCATAATTCATTACTCACCTGAAGCTATCAGAAAATGAACCGATTGTTAGGTAACCAGGTACAATTTTGTAATCTACTATTGATGGATATTAGCCAATTAATAGGTATGGAGAGTGTGTGTTTATCCATGGAGATAACAGGTAGATATGATTGAGTGTTGTTCCAACAAAATGTCTTACAAATGGATTTTTGATTCTGTGAGAGATGAGCAATGTGTTAATATCTACATACTAAAACTTAGTCACAAAAATTAAATACACTCACTTAACTAGAAATGAGTTCCCACAACATGGCAGCAATATTCTTTTTGCTCTTATAGTTAAGAAAAGTCATAGTCTGCAACATCCAGAACATTTACCAGGACAAGAAAATTACAATGATTTTACGGTGCCTTATCTAGTATTGATTTGCTGCCACCTGCTGGGAGGCAGAAATGAGTTTCTGGTGTCCTTAAAGGGTGAGAATGATGACTTGAGAAGTTGTAAAGTGTTGTTTATCCCATAAAATGAAACGTAATACAGGTACCTCTGTGCCTGAAAAAAAAATCAATTATTTTAGATTAAAAGAAATGCATACAAAAAATCTGATTTATACATAAAAGTGGGAGTGCGTTCTTTTCCATCCAAGAGAAGATAAATGACATATTTGCATTTCCTGTGACATCATTTACAGTAAGCCTTCTTACTCCTTATACTGATTATTTGTATAAAGGTAATTGGCCATTTTTCTTGGGATAATAGAAAAACTTATGAGGTAAAGAACCACTAGTGAATGAGGATTATTAAGAAATAATACTAAATCTAATAATGATTGTGGTAGACAATAATAGCCCCACAAAAATGCCCATGCCCTAATCCTGCTGTCCAGAGAGCAGAGCTGTAAGCCCAGGAGGCAGAGCCAAGAAGCACAGGACTATTCCTAGGCTTTGAAACTTAATGGAGATTGCCTGGCTAGATTTTGAAATTGTTTGGGACTCGTGATACTGCTTTCCTTCCATTTTCTCCCTTTCTGAATAGGAAGGACTATCATTTGCTATTCCATATCTGCCCCACCATTGCTTTTTGGGTGCAGATAAACTTTTTTTCATCTTCCACAGGTCCACAGAATGAAAAGAATTTTGCCCCAAAATGGATTATACCAGAGCCTCATTCATACCTAATTTAGATGATTAAGACCAGGGGTTCCTAACCTTTTTTGTTCCATGGACCCCTTTGCCAGTCAGGTGAAAAACACAGGCCCCTTCTCAGAATGTAGCGGCAGATAGTTTTGTGGCACTCAACATTGGCATGTCTTTAAATTTTAGGATTATTCAAAATTATGTTTTACAACTTTCCCATACTTTCAATACCTGATAACCTAACACAATTCAATTTCTGTTCAAACAGCAAACATTTAGAAATTCAAGTTTTGCCATGGCGTCATAAAACCTTCTCCGCCATCCTTACCAACCTTTTTGCAGGCAGTTATCCACTGCACTCAGAATACGCTACATCAAAACAAAAATCTACTGAGTCCACACTATTCTGTGTATTATTTAATAAATATATCACACCTGCACCAACACGTCCCCACAAGAATAATTTTTTTAAAAAAATTTTCAGTTCAAGCTCACGGACCCCCTGAAATCTTTCCATGGAACCCTTGCAGGTCCATCGACCCCTGGTTAAGAACCCCTGACTTAGATGATACGATTTGACTTTTTTTTTTTTTTTAAGATTTTTATTTATTTATTTCTCCCCCACCCCGTTGTTCTGCACTCGCTGTTTGCTCTCTCCGTGTTCTTCTGTGTCTGCTTGTCTTCTCTTTAGGCGGCACCAAGAACCAATCCCAGGACCTTCCGGAGTGGAGAGAGGCTGCTCAATCTCTTGCGCCACCTCAGCTCCCTGTTCTGCTGTATCTCTTATTGTGTCTCTTCTGTGTCTCTTTTTGTTGCATCATCTTGCTGCACCAGCTCTCCCTGTGGGCCAGCACTCCTGCGCGGGCCAGCTTGCTTTTTACTAGGAGACCCTGGGAATCGAATCCTGGACCTCCTTTATGGTAGACAGGAGCCCAGTCATTTGAGCCACATCTGCTTCCCAAGATTTGACTTGAGATTTACTTGGCATGCAATAATGGGTTGTAATGGGTGGGGTAATCAATCAAAACAACAAATTGCTGGGACTCCTCCTGTGTCATTAGCAAAGGGGTGGAATAATTAAAGGTTCAAAAAGCAAGCACAAAGGCCTTTTGCACTCTCTTGACTTTTGCCCCCTATTCTAGCGTTCTTCGCCCCCGCCTGGATCAACACGCAAGTAAACCTGGGGATTTATAATCTATAATGGGGAATCGTAGTCTGTAAATCGGCCCTCTTTATCACTCTTCAGCCCCTTCCTCTACCTGGGACCCAGGATCTGCTATTTTCTCCCATTTCTCTTCTCACCATTCCTTAATAAATTACTGGCCTAACCAACCTGGCATGCACTCGAAATTCATTTCTTGTAGCTTAGCCAAGAACCTAGAAAAAATCCAGCAATATTTTTTGGTAATGATGCTAGGTAGGTGTATTTCTCATAGCCTCACAACAACAGGCTCATGTTTTCTCCAGTATTGGTTTACGAGCAAAAAAAAAAAATTTTTTTCCCCACAAACATCTACTGACATCCCTGCAAGAGAATTTAGGGAACACCTGGATAAGAAAAAAAGTGAAACACACTAAAGTGTTCTCAAACTTGTAAAATGACAAGGATAAAAATTACTTTTTAACAAACCTCCATTCTCTTAGGTAATGCAAATGTGTTTTCATAAAGTTTAACATAAATACACACAAAACACTGCACAAATTAGCAACACCAAGCCCAAAAGAATGGCATAAACTGTCCCAAATCCTCCCTTATTTTGTTCAGTGGATGAGATTTGAATCCAGGTCTGAATGCCTCCATGTTCTTTCCACTAGAGCCGGTGTCACTTAGACTTATGTTTAATTTTCTACATATGATTATTCTTATGGTTAAAAATGGTAGTCTTTTAGTCCAAATAACAATAAAGATGCTAAGGAAAATCAATAATTCCTTTCTTTATTGTTCTTATTTAGTAAGAACCCACCTAATACTTGAGGAAGGCCTAAACAATCACAAATGCATGTAATTATGTAAATCATATTTCGGGCTGGGGTCTTGGTTCCAAATACTAACTACAATATAGTCCCCATTTATGACTATTTCTATTTGTCATAATTTGATCTTTGCTCTTGTTTATTAATACTACAGTTATTTAAATATCATACAAACAGAAACATTCAGAAGACTAAGTTTCCCCTAAATATCCTAAAGTAGTTTACAACTCAGGTTTGCCATTATAACCTAATCTAATCTAATAGGCTTTTAAAAAAATTCATTACCTTTCTACCAGCAGTGAGCTAGCAAACACTAAGCAAATTCGTTTTCATCTTCATTTCAGGTGCCAATTAAAAACATTGATCAATGCGAATGGGTGACTTTTAGGGTGTGTCCTTTCGCTACTAAAACAAAAACAAAAACAAAAAAAAAATAAGCAATGGCTTAAAAGATTGAGCTCTAAAATAAAGAAAGCAAAGAGAAATACAAAAAACAAAAAAAACCCTTGAGCTCTATTTCGGCTGAACGTTTGAGCATTTATTCCAACATGTTACAAATTGCTTTCAGGAATTTGAGTCTCCTTAATGTCACGACTTAGACGTTACTCGTCTCGCCCACTACTCCACATTTTATGCTTTCAAGGAACGGAAAATTTGGGTCCGGGCACCCAGGTCCCCGCAGGCTCTTGGGGGCGGAGAGGGACTTGGGCTCCGTCTCACCAACCTCGCGAAACGCCAAGCCAGGAAAGGGGCAAAAGGTATGCTCGAGATCTGGAGACGAAAAAGCCCATCTGTATCTAGAAAGAAGCAAAAACTACCCCAAAGTAAGGCAGCAAACCACGCTCCAACGCTCCACTAGCCAGAAAACTTCCCGACACCCAGCCGGCCTCGTAATCGCACCACTAACCCGGATTTGTAGCACTCACGCCCCCACCCACTGCACGCCGGAATTTCACGGCCACGTCCGCGGGGACGCTGGCCACGCCCCGTGCCGCCGTCTGGCCTCGGCCACACCCCTTGCGGCACGAACCCGGCAGTCAGCGCTGCGCCTGCGCGCCGCCACGGGGGCGGGACGGGTCAGGCGGAAGGGGCGGGGCTACATCTCTGCGGTCTCGGGCTGGTGAGTAAGAGGCGGAAGATTTACACGGAGTAGGGGGGTTGGGGAGCTTTCCTGATTTAGGTTGCAGTCGTGGCAGTTGAGGCGTGGGGGACTCCTGGAGGATTGGGGTCGGAGTGAGGAAGGAAGAGGAGGATGTTATTGAATTCGATCTTTTTAGAGGTGCGAGTATGAGGACGGGCAGTTGTCAGCAAATGGGTTCAAAGGAAAAGTTCATGTTTCGTTTTTCTTTAAAAAAAGAAAAAGCCCTGTAAGCAGTATTTTAAAATTTTCATCATTTGGGGCAGATTTGTGAGCTGACCTTTGTGCCACAGTAAGGCAGCTTCGGTAAGGCGGCTTGTCCCTTGCCGCCCCCAAACCTAGCGAATGGCCGGGCTGGAGAAAGGCAGTATTCCGGTGTAGCTACTATCAAAGAGTGATAATAAAATTCGTCTTTAATGGAACAAAATCCAGGATTTAAAAGTAATTCGAACTGAAAACCACAAACAGTACCTTCAGGTTCTTTGAAATACTGTGCTTGGCCTGGGCTGGTTCTCTTCCAACAGAGAATATCTTTTCAAATAAGTACTTTCTTATAAAATGAAAAACAACCTAAGCCAAAGTGATATAAAATCTTCTTCTCATTTTACTACCCTTCTTAAGTGTTATACCCTAATACATACATTTTTGGAAAACAAAAACAGACTTATATAACTTTTCTAATTTAATACAAAACGACAAGTTTGCCGAGGCCTGTGTGGATTCTTAATCATTTTGGGGTTGTCTACAGTGTCCACAATGTTCGTTTATATTGTAAACACTATATAGGTTTGTGTTCCAGGTAATATGAATAAAAAAAAAATATGTCAAAGACAGGAACATGGCTTTTAGGGGAGTATTAGGCAAAACAAAACATTGAAGAGTTACATAAACACAAGAAACATAAACCACAGTTTGAGATACTTGATGTCAAAAGGAAACCTATGTTTGGGATGGGAAGAGCCTGTGAGTGCTTGGAACATTTGCTCTTTTGTATCAGCTGATTTTTGCCTTTTGGGAATGTAGGTCCATTGTCTTCACATCTTCTGATTTTCTGCAGGACAGGCCAAAATCGAGATTTTTGTGATTTTTCTTGATTTTTAAATGTTATTGGCAACCAGTTAATTTAGCACTCATGACCCTCTGTGGGCCAGTTACAACTGGTTTGTGACCATTGCAGATTATACTTAAGTGAGTGTTCAAAAACAATTGGAGTTTAGAAGAGGGGAAAAATTCTGGAGACAGGAATAGTCAGGAAAGGTTGTAAGTAAAAGGTGTGATGTAAGCTGGGTTTTGTAGGTTGGGTAGGATTGGAGAGTTGTCAGGAAGGATATAAAAGGTAAAAAGTAAGCAGCAGGTTTGGAAGATGATGATTAGCTCTCCTTTGAAGAGGTCTGGGAAGGTGAGTGCAGAAGAAAATTGGATTTTGGGAAACCTTAGAATGCCAGGCAAGGGAGATTGGACTTTATCCGAAGACAGTGGTTCTCAAACTAGCTTCCGTCAGAATCACCTGTAGAGTTTATTAAAGTGGATTGCCTGGTCCCACCTCCAGACCTTGTGATTCAGGGTCTGGGGGATGGAGCCTGAGAATTGCTTTTTTGATCAGTTCCAAGGTGATGCTGCTGCTGCTGGTCTGGGGACCACGCTTTGAGAATTGCAGCCCTAGGGTTTGGGGAACTATTGGGAGAATTTGAGGAAGAGAGTGAGATCACATTCCTGTTTCAATATGAGTCTTGCCTGTGAAGTTATAAAGAGGGAGGGATGCAGAGAAAGGAAAAGGAGGCCCCTTTATAGTTAATGAGCACCTGCTGAATACCAGGCCCCGTGCCAGGCTCTCTCCTATGCACTATCTCATTTCATGCTAACTATGACCCAGATGTGTAGGTCTAATATTTTCATTTTGCAGATGAAACTGAGTATGAGATTGTCTAGGTCCTGTAGTTGGTCCCACAGCTCTTATGGCTAAGCCTCACTACGGTTAGTGCAGATTTGAACTAGGATGGTGACAGTGAGAATGAATCAAAATGTCTAAATGGTGATGGGATTTAGAAAAATGGAAAATTCCCAAGCATTCTGAAACCTGAAAGTATGAAATTGGGAAATCTGAGTCTTATTGGATAAAATGATAAAAGATGAAGACCTTTAGAGAATTGGCATGAAATCAGTATGTGCTCTGTATTATTCTTACATAGTGATGACCTATTTAAAACCTTCTTAAGGGAGTGGATGTGGCTCAAGTGGCTGAGTGCCTGCTTCCCACATGGGAGGTTCTGGGTTGGGTTTCTGGTGCATGCCTCCTGAAAAAAACAAACAACAAGCAAGAACAAACAAGAAAACCAACTCAGGGATGCCATTGTGGCTCAGTGGTTGAGTGCTGGCTTCCCACTTATAAGGTCCCGGGTTCAATCCCCAGCCCCTGGTACCTCAAAATAAAAACTCAAAACAACAACAAAAAAAACAACCTTTTAAAAAGTTGCTTGTTTAAAAAGTCACTCTCCTTGACAAAAATTTCTTGAGATTATTAAGTAAAGCCTGTGAAGATACTGGGAGATGTTAAATCAATTAATGGCATCTGATAGCTTATCTCAAAATCAAAAGTGATTAGCATTGAGAAATGGAAACAAATGTTATAACATTGCATTCTTTGTATGAATTGTGTTGCTCCACAGACGGTGACCTAATGTATTGATTCTGGACATCCTGTATGTTTTTTCTTGCCAGAGTAGTTATTGAAATTGAGAATATTCATTGGATCAATTTCAAGACAAATATCCAAGTCAGACTGGCTGCTGTGGAACAGATTTTTAATGAAGGAAAACATCCATATACTGAAATCAGACATTAAAAAGATAGTCCTTTAAATATGTATTTACTGGAAAATATAGAAAATATTTCTGTGTGGTGGTTAGGAGCTATGTACCCCAGAAAAACATGTTCTTAAACTTAACCCATTCCTGTGGGTATGAACTCTTAAATAGGACCTTTGATGAGGTTACGTTGGTTAAGGTTGGTCCAGCTGAATCAGAATGATCCTTTAAAATTTTTTTTTTATTTTCAAAGAAGCTTTAGATTACATAAATGTTACATAAAAAATATAAGGGATTCCCATATGCCCCACTCCCTCCCCCTCCCACACTTTCCCACATCAACAACATCCCTCAATCGTGTGGTACATTTGTTACAGTTGATGAACCCGTACTGAATCATTGCTACTAACCATGGAATGCAGTTTACATTATAGTTTACACTCTGTCCTGCACGATTTTGTGGGTTATGACAAAATACACAATGGCCTGTATCTGTCACTGCGATGTCATGCAGGACAACTCCAGTGTCCCAAAAATGCCCCCATTTTATACCCGTTCTTCCCTCTCCCATCCCTCAGAACCTCTGGTGGCCACTGCCTTTATATCAATGATAAGAGTTCTTCCATTGCTAGAATAATAATAAGTCTGTATTAGAATAATAATAAGTCTACTTTAGTCCATTGTTCATTCCCCAATCTTGAGAATTTGGGGATGGTGATGCCCACTCTGTTCTAAATGACAGGTTGAGTCTTAATCCTATTACTGGAGGTCCTATAGGGAAAGTTGCAGAGAGAGAGAAAGCCTTAAGACCATCCAGAAGCTGAAAGTCAACAGAACCCAGAAGAGAAAGGAGGAGCCAGGAGAGGCCACCATGTGCATTACCATAAAACAGAAAAGTCAAGGACCAAGTTTTGCAGGCAGCCAGCCTGAGAACACCACAGTATTCTGGGAGAAAGCATTGCCTTGATGACACCCTGATTTAGATTTCTATCCTCAAAACCATGAGCCAACAGATACCTGTTGCTTAAGACAATCCATTGCATAGTATTTATTTTGGCAGCTAGGAAACTAAAACTGTATATTTTCAAAAGATTGATCAATTGAGTAATCAGTGTAATGGAGTTATTGATCTATGCAAAATTTATAGTGTATTCATTCATTTTTTCTCTGAGCAATGAACTGTGCAATGGATACAAAGATAACTCACAGTCTAAGGAAGACTGATGTCTTAAAAAATGATCCCAGAACAGCGTGATCAGCATGGTAATAGAAGCATTTGGCCAGGAGGTGGGAGTGGTAACTAAAAGGTTGAAGAAAGGATGCCAGTGAACAATTTATAGAAGAATTTATGGAAGAGAAGACATTTGAGTTGGTTCTTGAAGGCTGAGGAGTTATTTGTGAGATGATTAAAGGAGAGAGGGACATGCCAAGCAGAAGAGACATCATGGACGATGGCTGAGATGTGTAAGAAAGAGGATGGCTTTTTCCAGGACCTGTATGCAGGTCAGAATAGTTATAGCAATGTAGTAAAGTGGATGCGGGGACTGGATTAAGTTGCAAAGGTTGACAAGAGCGCTAATAAGAGTATGAAATATTTATGTAATGGCTGTCTTGGCTGGATTGTAAAGTTCATTTTGGGAGGAGTCATATTTGATTGATACACCACTGTATTTTGAGGCCTCTCTATAGTGCCTAGCATTTGTAGATTCTCAAGAAATATCTGTTGAATGGATGACTGAATCGCAGAATTTTTTTTTCAGCTTTTTAGAGAAACATCATGCAGAAAGTACAGTTTTCATTTACACCCCTTACACACACATTTTTCCCTATTATATTTTTGCATTAGTGTGGTAACTTTGTTACAAATTCATGAAACAATATTATCATAATTATACTATTAAGTTTAATCTACTGTTTACATGAAGGTTCACTCTGTTGGACAGTTCTATGGGTTTGTGTGTGTGTGTGTATGGTAACTTACATACAACCTGAGATTCCCTTTTTTAAAAAATCCCTTTTTGAATATATAATTCACTGGTGTTAATTACATATGCAGGGTTTGGCCTCCATGCCATCATCCATTGCCAGAGCTTTTCCATCACCCCAAACAGAAACTCCATACCAATTAAATATTAACTCCCAATTCCTGTCTTCCACAAGTCCCCTGGTGACCTCTATTCTAGTTTCTCACTTTATGAATATGAGCAGAGGGAACCTTTATTTTAAGCGGAGTAATATGATCAGATTTGTATTTTATGAGGAAAGTGGTAGTATGAAAGATGAATTAATAATGGTCAGAGAGATGTCTATTATTAGATCAGGGGTTTTGAAACTTAAGCTTATACCCATTGGGTTGCAATCAGCATTTTAAAAACAAAGTAGAAGAGACACTCTTAGAGTATATCATAGGTAATAATGGATCTGAATGGTACTAATGGTTATCAATAAGTACTGTTTTGTGAAACTTTTGTTCCGGTTATATGCATGTATGTTGGACTGTGTTGTAAATGTATTTCTTCTTATGGATTGCCATCAAGGTTTGAAAGCCATTATAGTGGAGATAATGTGGGAATGAGGATGGAGAGAAGGAATGGATTTAAAAATATACATATATTTTAAAATATATTTTTATTAGAGAGGTTGTGAATTTACAAAACAATCACGTACATGTGCGGAATTCCCATACAGCATCCCTCCACCAACACACCACATTGTTGCCGAACATTCATTACAAATAATGAGATAATATCAGACTGTTGCCACTAGCTCTGGTCTATAGCATCTGTTTGGAATATTTTTTCCATATCCCCCTATTATTAACACAGTACATCTTTGGCATTGATGCAAGTCTGTAGGTTGCATTTATCGCATTTTTCCCATGCTTCTTCACATTCTTACCACCTTGCAATAGTGGTGTACATTTGTTCTAGTTCATAGAAGGACATTCTTGTATTTGTACTATTAAACATAATTTTCAGGCACCTCTGGATCCACTCTGTTATTCATTCCCTAGTAAAATATATTTTTGATAAATACAAATTTGAATCTTCATATTAACCTCCTTACAGGAGAGAGGATACACTTACCAACCCATTTCAGTGTTATTTTTAACCTACTTGACAATTATGTTTTCCATTATATATTAATAAATTGACATTATTAAATACAGTAAAAGTTGCAGAATTTCTCTTGAATTATGGTAGTGCTTAGTTTACAAATTGTAGGACGAAACCATACTCATGAGGAATCGTGAAAATTAATTGAAACAACTTGATTTGATTATTGGCCAAGTTCTTTGATTTCTCTCCATAAGAAAGCAGAAAAAGTTGCTTAAGGTACATGAGCAAGTGGGAAGGTTTTCTCCCTATCTACAGGATTTTGCCACTCTAATAGACTTGGTCTGTTCTGCCTGTGAATGTAGAAAGGTTGTTTACACAAGGCTGTTATGTTGGCTTTTTTAAAAAAGAGCTTATTAAGAAAGAAGAAAAGAGATTGTACACAATCCCAGGCACGGGTGTAGGAGTGCTACAGAGTGAGATGTGTTGTTATTTTGGTTTTTAAAAAATGTAAGGGCTTCTTTGAAACTTGGTTGGTTGGATAAATTAATGGGCTTAAGTATATTATGAACTCTTAGTTATCAGATGTGAATTATTCTCTGTGAAGTGCAAAATATTTTTAAATTTTAAATGATCTGTACTGTCACCTGATGCATTATTAGGATCTCCTACTGATAAGGTTTGCACCGCGAATGTCAACTAATTTTCATTTTGGCCTAAGCAAAACGTAGGGAAAAAGCTAAACTGCTGTATCCAAATGTAAAGGGTTATTTGATTTTCCCTTGTTTTGACATGACACCATTCCTCTTTTTATACAACAATTGTAGACTTGACACTGTATGGATGATTTAGATTTATGAAATCCAAAGTTTTTCCCAAGATTCCCCATTAGTTGGGAGGGCTTAGCCCAAGCAACCTAAGGCTATTGAGCCTCACCTGTAAAATGGGATATCATCTGTTGAAGGATTGTTGTGAGGATCAGCTAGGGAAGTGCGTGCATAATACCTCACACATAATAAGCATTAAGTAGAAAGTACCAGCTGCTGCTCTGCCACTTACATGATCCACAGGGTTTGGGGACACCAAGAAAATCTGCCCCTAGGGAGAGGCTTGAAGGTGTTAAAGGACTTTTAAGATTTGCACTGACTTGAAAGAGTAGAGAATGTCACAATACTAAATTGTGATAAAGCCTGCATATGAGCCATAAGCTTATCAGATAGTTGGCATGGATTCCCTGAGAAAGATTGTGATTCAATTGTTGTCAGAGATCACTATTTTAAATGTTAAAGTAACCTATGACACTATTATTTAAACAATTTTTATTCATATCATTTTATTTAGGGAGTGTTGTCATCTAGTAAAGCTCATGCTACAAACTTCTATTTTTCTGATTTGGAAGATTGGGTAGATGTCAAAAGTACCTTCATTCAAACAGGAAACTTAGAAGGCGGAATGTTTTAATAGAGGCCCTCACATTGCACAGGTTAAGATTGTTACTCAGGGCTTTTTTTGTATAGTTATTAGATCAATGTAAACTAGATAGAGTATCCATTCATGGACTTAAAAATACATATATTCTGAGGAAATAAAGAATAAGATATTGTCCTTTCTCTGGGAGCATAGTCATCTGGAGGATGTGGAATGAGAATTGGTAGGGAGTAATCTATAAATAGTTACGAAACAAGAAGACAGATACTATACCTGAGCTGTGACTTAAAAGGCTGTTGGAACATTGAAGATAAAACAGTTAATTGCTTGGGACAATTGGGGGAAAATGTATCTCAGAGGAGGTGATATTTTAGCTGAGTTGGAGTTTTCCAGGCAAGAAAGTGGAAGATATGCATTCCAGACACCAAATATGGCATATAGGTGGTTTAAAAACATCATCATGCTCAAAAATGTTTACTACCTCTTGTATGTGACATTATTTCACAGTACTATTGAACTTCACATCTTAATAGGATGATACTCATGGACCCTCTGTGCATAAAAGTGTGTCTAAAACAAGAAAATCACTTCATCTTGCACATATTCTTTTTACTAGGTTTTTATGTATATATGCTAATTTCATTACTAAATTAGATACTGGCATATAAATATACATTAAATGTAACATTAGGTAATAACTGGTTAAGGACTCAAAGTCTAATTCTGTAGTTTTTAGGAAGGTATCTAAATGCAGAAGGAAGCAAGTTATAGGTTATGGCAAAGATTCATGAATAGTCATATTTCTCATTAAAATTCTAAAACTTCTAAACTTTATCTTTCTTAAAAAAGTTAAGATTCTTTGGGTTGTTTCTTTCTTACCATAGCAACTGTATT